>PVKC010016716.1:6520-20734 GCA_004027635.1 Crocidura indochinensis
AAAAAAAAAAAAAAAAAAAAAAAAAAAAAAGAAACTGGAAAGAAAAAACAAAACATAAAACAAGAATTAAAGATCAGAAAGGAATAAGTAGAAAATAGAAAGGCAATTTTTAAAAATCATGAAATTGGTGCTGGAGTGGTGGCGCAGGCCTTGAGCATGCTAGCCTAGGACGGACTTCGGTTCTATCCCCCGATGTTCCATATGGTCCCCAAGCCAGGAACAATTTCTGAGCACATAGCCAGGAGTAACCCCTGAGTGTAACTGGGTGTGGCTGAAAAAAAGAAATTTAAAAATCATGAAATTGAAAGATCAATTCTTTGAAAAGAAGGAAGAGACTGACAAGCCAAGTGGCCAAGAAAAAGGTAGGCGAGATTAAAATCACTAAAATCAGAACCTGAAGAGAGACAGCACTACAACATAAATTTTTTTAATTTTTGAAAATAATCATAAAGAAATCTTCATATTATCGGTAATGTAACACAGTTCTCCAATATTCTATGGCCATTTTTAAACTTAATTTTTGTCTTTTCTGTTCAGCTTTATAAATTTCTATTTTTAACTTTGTTAGTTCTCACCTTATCCATTATCTAACCTACTGATAATGATACTATTAAGGTATTTTTTATATTCTATTGTTGTGGGGTTTATTTCTAATCTTTCCTTCTGATTTCTTTTTAAAACTTACATCTTGCTGCTCTTATTACCCATCTGTTCGTGCAGGTTGGCCACTTTTTTCATGTAGAGTTCTTAGCATATGAATCAGTTATTTCAATTCCCAATTTGATCATTCCCCCATTTCTCTGGCTTAGCTATGCTTCTTTATAATATTTCCTTTTTTATTTCCGTTTTTTCACTTGTAGAGTCTTAGAATTTCCTCTCAAAAGGTAGACATGACATACTAACTTTACCTTCTAGATTTTGTTGAGTTTTTTAATTATATTTGCATTTTCCTAGATGTTCATTAAATAAAGTTTGAACCATACAACTTTTTTTTCCTGTTCTTTTTTATTAATATATTTTATTTAAACACCTTGATTACATACATGATTGTGTTTGGATTTCAGTCATGTAAAGAACACCACCCATCACCAGTGCAACGTTCCCATCACCATTGTCCCAAATCTCCCTCCTCCCCACCCACCCCCCACCTGTACTCTAGACAGGCTCTCCATTTCCCTCATAGGTTCTCATTTAACCATACAACTTTTGTATCTACAATCCATGGCTATTACACAGAAGCCTAATTAATGTAGTGTTAAGGTGTGATGAGAAAGTAAACGTTCCCTATAATTTGATGATTAGGTCTCAAATTTTAGTGAGTTTGTACCTCTAGGTGATGACTTTCCCAAGTAGTTCCCAGGAATTTTTCCCCAATAAATGACCCAGGAAGTCAAGGGTAAGGGGAGGAATGAGTGACACAGTACAGAAGATAGGGACTTTGCCTTGTATGTGACTGACCCATATTCAGTCCCCAGCATCCCATATGATCCCCTAAGCCTGAATAAACCCATCAGAAATTATATCTGAGCACAGAGCCAGGGGTAAATCCTAAGCACTGCCAGGTATAGCCATGAATGTCCAAAAACCAAAAACAAAATAAAAAGTCTAGTGGGGCTAAAGTTAGGTCTCTTGTTAGCCTCACATCAAGGTCTATTTAAAGGCTGAGGTTTGGCCTTTCTCTTTCCTAAGATTTGCTAGACTGTAAAAAGTATAGATTAGTGTAAGGTCAGTCTTCTTTGTATTATTATACACCCAGTATTAATTTAAATTTAATGATTATATTTTTGGGGGTTTTCTGGCCACATCTGTTTGATGGTCAGGGGTTACTCCTTGCTAAGTGCTCAGAAATTGCCCCTGCCCCTGGCTTGGGGAGGCCATATGGAACCGAGGTCCTTGGCTAGCGCTTACAAGGCAGACACCTTACCTCTAGCGCCACCTCGCCAGCCCCTAATGATTATCATTCAAATTACACATTTACAACATTCTTTAGTTTCACATTTCGATCTTCCATAGAAGCATGTCACAGGGATGAAGGAATAGGACAAGGGAAGGAACACAGTGACAATGGCAGAGGACATTGGTCATTCAAGGGGAAGAGGGGTGCTGAAAGGGGACAACATGTTATGCATAAAACTTTATCAGTAACAGTCCTATAAACCACAGTGTCTGGAAAGTTTTAAATGCCTGTCAAGAAGCAGATTGGTGTGTTTGTGTGATGAAAGGTGGGGGAAGGAAGTGTGGACACTGGAGGTTTTGTGTACACTGGTGTTGCATCCAATCATCCTCATTATTCCCCTCACTGACTCCTCTAATGCCTGTATTTCATAGTCTCATTTCTGTAATCCTGGACCAATGTTAGAATTTGGTGCATCCTATTTGTCTGTTTTACTTTTCTAGATAATTCAGATAATGGAGATAATCTTGTATTTCTCTTTCCTGTAGCTTACTTCACTTTTCTATCCAAATGTCAGCTAAATGTAGGATTATCTTTTTTCTAGACAGTATCTTATGGCATATACAGGCCACAACTTCTTCATCCATTCTTTTTTGGTTGGGTATTTGGATTGTTTCTAGATCCTGGTTATTGTGCTCATAATACTGTGAACATCGATGTGCATAAATCTTTTCATTAATGCTTCTGGAGGCTCAATTCTAAGGAATTGAAATCCTGACTCATGGAAGCTCTATGCTGACTATTTTGGAGAAATTTCCAGATGATGTTCCATAGATGCTGCACCAGAAAGACCTTCCCACCAACAGTAGGTGAGAGTTCCTATTTCTCCGTATCCCTGCCAATTCTGGTTGTTTCTGTCTTTTTGAAATACACAGTTCTCATTGGTGTGAGATGCAATCTCATTGTCACTTTAATCTGCAGTTACCTGATAAATGGTGATGAGCACTTTTTCGTATGTCTACTGGTCATCCATATGTCCTCTTCATGGAAGCATCTGTTCATGGCCTCTATCCAATTTTGAATGGCGTTATTAGTTTCCTTGGATATTTGGTTTGTTTGTTTCTTCTTGTTGCTGAGCTTTGTGAGAGTTTCATATGTTTTAGATATTAGCCCTTTATCTGATCTGATATTTTTTCCTTCCATTTAGTGGGCTGTATTTTATTTTATTTTATTTTTTTGGGGGGGGGTCTCACCCGGCAGTGCTCAGGGGTTATTCCTGGCTCCATGCTCAGAAATTGCTCCTGGCAGGCACGGGGGACCATATGGGGCACCAGGATTCGAACCAATGACCTTTTGCATGAAAGGCAAACACCTTACCTCCATGCTATCTCCCGGGTCCCTGTATTTTATTTTAACTAAGTCTAATGCCATATAAAACCTTTTAATTTGATGTAGTCCCATTTGTTTACTTTTCTTTCTGCTTTATTTATGAATGAAATCAAATCAAGGACAATATCTCTGAAGTTCATATCCTAGAGAGCTCTGGTATATTTTCCTCACCCTATTTTATAGATTCTGTCATTATCACAAGGTCTTAATTCTACTTTTGTAGATTTAGGTACTTTTGTAAATTTTGTGTATTATGTGGAAAAACCATGGTTTAATTTTTATTTTTGCAGGTGCTATCCATTTTTCTTTTTTCTTTTTTTTTGGGGGGGGGCCACACCCAGTGATGCTCAGGGTTTACTCCTAGCTATTCGCTCAGAAGTCGCTCCTGGCTTGGGGGACCATATGGGAACCGGGGGATCGAACCGCGGTCCATCCTAGGCTAATGCAGGCAAGGCAGGCACCTTACCTCCAGCGCCACCGCCCGGCCCCCTATCCATTTTTCATTAGTTGAAGATGCTTTCCTTGTTCAACTTCATGCACCCAAGTTCTTTGTCAGAGATACATTATCCATAAATATTAGGTTTTATATCTGGAATATCTAAGATATATTCCAAATAGGCTAAGTTATTTATTTAATGACCCCACCACCTTTGGTATTTTTATTTCCTCCACCATTGTTGTAATGTATCTTGCCTACATTATTTTAAAATCTAACCTATACATTTTGTAACTGAACATGACACATAATTTTAATATAGTTCCTATTGCAGCTTTCTATTTTATCATATTAGATAAATAAAGCTAACTTCCAATGGCAGGAGTAGGCAGGTAAAGCAGATTTATTTCTGCCCAACATAAAAATAATGTTTTTCCATTTCATTGGCCTGAGTGTCGATCTTGCTTCCAGTACCACACAATTTTAATTGCTATAGTTTTATATAGAATTTAAAGTCAAAAATGCAACAAATTGGGTAGAATATATAGAATTTAAATAGAATATTTAAAATATTTTATTAAATATTAAAATACATAGAATTTAAAGTCAGAGAATGCTAACAAGTTAGGTAATGTATAAAATGAAAAATTTTCTAAAAAGATGCCAACTATCAAAACTTATTCATCAATGACAGCTTATGTCCACTCCCCCCCCCCCCACACACACACACACACTGGTATTAGCTCGGGTGTCTGGCTTCTGTTCCTAGGTTTCTGAATTTTGCCAGAAAAGACTTATGATCACTGAAGAAGGTTATTAAATCAATCTGAAGAAAACAGTGTTTCTAAAACTAAATAACAAACTTTGATTAGATACTCAACAACAGGGCATCTGATGAAATTGTTCTAAAATTATAGCCAACAGCTGAAGCTCTGTATGGTTTTGATGAAACTAGCCAATACATTTTCTTTTTTTTTTTTTTTTTTTTTTTTTTTTTTTGGTTTTTGGGTCACACCCGGCAGCGCTCAGGGGTTACTCCTGGCTCCATGCTCAGAAATTGCTCCTGGCAGGCACGGGGGACCATATGGGGCACCGGGGATTCCAACCAATGACCTTTGGCATGAAAGGCAAATGCCTTACCTCCATGCTATCTCCCGGGCCCCGTCAATACATTTTCTAGCTGTATTTATCACAGTTTTCACATACAGTTTTGAAACTTTCCATTTCATCATGTTAGCCTTGTAAACCAAACTACAAAGTCAGAAAGAGGTAGAGCTGTTCAATCTCTGCCCTACATGAAATGGACACAACGTTTCCAAGTAAATCCTGAGAACCAAGTAGCCTAGTGTATAGTGTTCCTCAGGACCAGGGAGACTGGATTTCACCAGGGCCCTTATGATCTTGGCATCTGCAATCTTTTTCATTTTAGTATAATGTTTCTAGGAAAGTCTTTAAACTAATATTTTATTTAAAACATACCACAGATCTCTAAATAGCCTACTAGTCAATTTTCCACACTTTTACATGGCTTCACATTTTAAACATATTAATTTGTTTTTTGGGGGGAGATGGAGGTGGAGGTTTGGGGTTATTTTGTTTGTTTGCAAATAGAGAGCAGATTGCATTTTTTTTGCAAAGTGTTCATAGATAAAATTTTTAAGATTATTTTACATTTGATGCCTTGCACAGAAACCAACTCGTAATCCTTCTTCCCTTCTCACTATTACTAGCAGTGGCATTACTACTACCAGTACAACTGCTACCACCTAAGCTACCACAATCCCCACTATCACTACTATTTCTTCTACCACTAGTACTATTATCACCTCTACCACTACTACAAATAACAACAACAGTTACTTAATTTATTATTAATTTTAATAATATTTTAACCCTTTAAATCAGCAGTTCTTAATCAGCAAATGTTTAATGTAACTTTTTGCGATTTTTTTTCTTACTAATGCGATTTTTTATTGCGAATATTTGGTAAATGAATAATCGCGAATACTTTGCGCCTAGTGCAGATGTCATTTCCACTGCTCCTGTCCGCTGTCCCTTGCATTATTGGAGGCCTAAGGGAGAGAAGTTTATTGCAGAATTAGATTTTGTCATACCTTCATCATGACTTCATCAAAGCCTGTAGTGAAAAGAAAGATTGATGATGAGCACAGACAATTTCAGGAAAAGTGGGAGATGTAGTATTTCTTTGTTGAGCACAGGTGCAACCCCACATGTCTTATTTGCTCAGAGAAAGTTGCAGTGCACAAGGAATACAACTTGAAAAGCCATTATTAAACTAAACATGCTGAGGAATGTGCAAAATATTAAGGAAATGAGAGAGACAAGCAGGTTGCCAGTCTTAAAGCATGTCTAATGAGGCAACAAGATTTCTTCAAGAAAGCAATAAAGAGAATTTTGCATCAGTCAAAGCTAGCTACATGGTTAGTGAGATCATTACTAAGGCAGGGAAACCATTCACAGAAGGAGAGTTTGTTTAAAAAAAAAATAGCATGTTACAGGCTGCAAGTATTATCTGTCCAGAAAAGTCAGTTTAGCAAAATCAGCCTTTCTGCCAACACTGTGGCAGAGCACATTTCTGACATGTCAAGTGACATTTATCATCAACTGTGTGAGAAAGCCAAATGTTTTGATACATACTCAGTTGCTCTTGACGAGGGCATAGATATAACAGACACTGCTCCGCTCACAATTTATGTCCGTGGTGTTGATTGCAATTTTGAATTGACAGAGGAGCTGCTCTGTCAGAATATGGAGATGTGCTCTATTTCACCGAGGTATGTTGGCTTAGCAGGGGAAATGTCCTGAAAAAATTTTTTGAGTTGAGAGAAAAAGTGAAAGCCTTCATGAAGAAGGATGGGAATGCTGTTTCTGAGTTGAGTGATCACAAATGGCTCATGGACTTAGCTTTCTTGTTGACATCACACATAAGTTGAATATACTAAACAAGATGTTGCCAGGCCTAGGCAGCTTATCAATGCTGCCTATGACAACATGAGAGCATTCTCCACAAAACTTGTGTTATGGAAATCCCAGCTCTCTCAGACAAACCTTTGCCATTTCCCAGAATGCAAGAAACTTGTGGATGCAGGCATACCATTGAGTGGTGAGAAATATGTTGATGCTGTTTTTAAGCTAGAGAAGGAATTTGATCACAGATTTGCAGACTTTAAAAAGCACAGAGCCAAATTTTTGTGGACCCCTTTTCATTTGATGTGCAAGATGCCCCTCCTGTGCTTCATGGAGCTCATTGACCTTCAATGCAATTCTGATCTCAAAGCCAAGTTCAGGGAGATTAGTAGGAAAGCAGACATGCATGGGCAATTTTTGAGAGAATTGCCCCCAGCTTCCCTGAGCTTTCCCGAATGTTCAAGTGCACCATGTGCCTTTTTGGGAGCACATATTTGTGTGAAAAGTTATTCTCCACATTGAACTCCAATAAGTCAAAGTACAAGTCTAGACTTAATGATGATCATCTTCAAGCCATATTGAGGGTCTCAACCGCTTCCTCTCTAAAGCCAAATGTGGTCCAGATTTGTAAGAAGAAGTGCTGTCAAGTCTCTGGCAGCAAGGAATAGGCAAAAGATGCCAGGTTCAGAACTGTTCATGATCTTCAGTCAATGTTCTATTCATGTTCAGAAGAAATAATTAAAACTGTTAATAATGGGGGCCCGGGAGATAGCATGGAGGTAAGGCATTTGCCTTTCATGCAAAAGGTCATCAGTTCGAGTCCCGGTGCCCCATATGGTCCCCCGTGCCTGCCAGGAGCAATTTCTGAACATGGAGCCAGGAGGAACCCCTGAGCACTGCCGGGTGTGACCCAAAAACCAAAAAAAAAAAAAACAAAAAAACAAAAAAACCCAAAAACAAGCCTGTTAATAATGACGTTTGAGGACTCTTTTTGTGTGTGTGAAATCCCTTATGCGGCGCTGCCCCAATCTGACTTTGCCTCCTGCGGCCCCCAGGTAAATTGAGTTTGAGACCCCTGCTTTATTGTATGCTAATTTAATTCTCACCAAACTTTAAGTTAGATCATATCATTCTAACAACAGGTCAGAAATGGTAAGAAATTGAGCACATATAACACAGCTAGCCAGGGTTGACTCCAGAGCTTCAACTCCTGTTCTGGCCTGTGCTTTTCTCCAACTTGCTGATAATGAGGCACAATCGCAAAGTCATTAGCTCCTCTATGAAACTGGTAACTTTGCCATGAAGGCGACTTCCTTCAGAGCCTAAAAAGACGCATGCATAAAACAAACATCCACAAAACCCATGTCCACTCATATACCCCAATGTCCCTGATGCACATTCACAGCCTCTGCCCTTCCCAGTGGTCTTCCTCTATAGAGCTTCAGAAATGCAGCTAAGAGCAGAGAGACTGAGAACTCAGCACTGTTTCACTTCTGGGCCAACCACTTGTTAACTGATCAGTGCCCTTATTCCCAGTTTCTAAAGTAACTCATATCTCTCTCACAGCTTAGAAGACCATCCAAGCTACAGACCCTGTAATCCAGGAAGATACAAACCTGATTTGCCTTTCTTGAATTCACTTTAAAATCTAGCCCCCAGATATAAGATGACAGCCAGCTCTTAACCCAAAACAAGTGTTCCCCCATCTTCCTCTTTCCTTTAAACCTATCCCTTTGATATGTAAAAGCCACCTAGATCACTACCCTCCCCACCTCACTGAATTTGTACTGAGAGAATAAAAAAAGGGTCAGTCTGGCTTTGGCATGCAGAGAAACCCTAAGGCAAGAAGCAGACTGACTCCATGCCTCTCTCCTCACTAGCTTGGTTTATTCATTCTTTGTTGCTACCCTGCTTTTTCAGACACATGCCTGGGATTAGAAACACAATGTGGTTGCCTGCGCTAGCCTAGGATGGACGGCGGTTCGATCCCCCGGTTCCCCATATGGTCCCCCAAGCCAAGAGCGACTTCTGAGCGCATAGCCAGGAGTAACCCCTGAGTGTCACCGGGTGTGGCCCAAAAACCAAAAAAAAAAAAAAAAAGAAACACAATGTGGGATTTATTTTACATCCAAGGACCTGAAAAATACCCCTAGTGATTTGGGGCACAAGCCTTACGTATACTTAGACCCAGCTTTGATCTCTGGCACTGATTGGCCACTAGGCCTCCCTGAGGACCTCCATGTCCTCCTGATCCTCCTCACAGCTCAGCAGAACATGCGACCTTCGAACACTGTTTGCTGAGTATTGTTGGTTATATGCCCCCAGGACCACTGAGCAACTTCTTGTGAGGAACCTCTCCCCAAAATACACAGTAAAACAATTTAAGCTCATTGGTTTCAAGAGCTATCCAGCAAATATAATCACATCACTCATTCTCTGAAAAAAAGAATGAAAGCAGATTATCTAATTCCAGATCTGACTTCCCTGACTCCCTCAAAGGAGTTCTTCCCAGTTCTTTCTTAAAACTACATCCCATTACCATGTCAGGAACCAATCAATGCCTTTTTTCCAACATTTGCAGATGACAGAAATTACACTAAATGTTGCAAATCTTTGTTGGAAGAGAAGGTTCTAGATTGTCAAGGGTTGGAATGAAAGAAAGCTCCAAGACTAAAAAAATTAGACAGATACTCAAACAAACAAACCAGTGAAGCTCTAGTGCTCAGGACAGAGCCAGACAACAGACTTGTAGGATGTCACTGTGAAGGATAAGAAGGAATTTAGGCCATGTGTCCCAGGCCAAATGGGTCTCTTTTTTATCATTCCTGTTCACCTCCCCTGCTTTCTTTGTCACCATTGTCACAAAGACTGGGGGGTTACACACATGGCTCGTGGCTATGGTGCTCACCAGGGGTCTCACATTCAGCTGGGATAATCTTGTATTCCAAGATGAATCTCCCTGAAGTTTGCAAACCTTTATTTGCTGAGCTTACACACCTCATTACTAAAAGTCACACTTTCAGTTCAGGCACACAAAGTAATGGCCCTGCTGTTCACCAGGGATTGCAAGCCTTTGTGGTACTCACATATATTGCCAGGAATTGTTTGTGATGGCCAAGGTACATCTCACTGAAGAGCTATTTTAATTTTTACTTTTGATTTATAATACTATTCATTGTGGTTTCTCATTGGCATAATTCCAACATTACACCCATCACCAGTGTTCCCATTTCTGTCCCCCAAGATACTCAACCTTTTCTCATTCCCCCAACTCCACAGTGGGAGTCAGTCCCCCCATTATGTTGCCTTGGGATCTTACTTCCTCAGTATGTATCTTTCAGTTTAAACACTCAGTATAGGGGCCCGGGAGATAGTATGGAGGTAGGGCGTTTGCCTTTCATACAAAAGGTCATCGGTTCGATTTCCGGTGCCCCACATGGTCCCCCATGCCTGCCAGGAGCAATTCTGAGTATGGAGCCAGGAGTAACCCCTGAGCACTACTGGGTGTGACCCAAAAACCAAAAATCAAAAAAAAAAAAAACACTCAGTATAAACATTTCTGTCACCAGGGAAGCAGCTCAGGCAGAGTGACATGGCTGGCGAGTGGAGAACCCAGAGCTAATGAATGACTTCCTAGGGCCTGGGTCTCACTCTTCCACTCCTCTCCATCTGCCTGTTCTCACCTCCAGGACTGTGACTTTCCCACCACATTTTTCTCTGTTTTTCTTTCTTTCTGTTTCCTCAGAGAACTGTTCCTCTCACACTGACAAACTTTGCCTCATCATTTTTGAGAAAACCAACTTACTTTACTTCACACTACATCTTTGTCACTAAGCAGTGAGTCAGTCTGGTTAAGGTTCCCCTTTCTAGTCAGACTGGAGGTTGTGTGGACTTAACAACCAAACTATCACTGGTCTGTCCCTGGCTAGGATGACTTTTCTCTCCCCCAAGTAAAACTACTAGCAACCATTTTCTGGCCAACGAACATGGGCAGCTGGTTAAATAGTTTGTATATTATACATATAATGCGCTCTTCTCTTATAATAGCATAAATAAGAAAGGTAACTATTATTAATAAATCTATAAAGAAGATGTATTTGCATACTGTACTGTACTGTACTGATTGAAATCACATGTGGATAAGAAAATCCTCTGATAACTGGCCCTTGTAGTTCAATCCTGTGCTACTCAAGGGTCAACAGTGGCTACTCAAAAACTACCAGTGACTAAGTGAGTCAATTGATGGTTTCCCCCCCAAAGCAGAAGGATGGAAGAAAGCGACTCTACTTCTGCCACTCAAGCACCTAATCCAAAAATTGCCAGCTGACCCTAAGCTCTCATTTCCTCAATCACAGACACTCTCATCTTTAAGGCTTCCTGCAGGTTCAGCAGAAGCTACATACAGGCATCTCAAGAGAATATACATAACTGTATCATTCCTGTGACAATTTTCACTCTGAGCAGCTGAAAGCTACATGTAGGAGAACAAAATAGACAGACAGAAACCAGGGGGCCACTTCTTGCTTCTGTCCTCTGGGTGGCCACAGCATCTTTGGCCAGAGGCTCTTTTCTCAGATTTCCTGTTCATAATCCTCTTCAGTGCCATCAAAGACATCCCCCCATTTCTGCTCACCCTCCAGAAAAAAAAAAAACTCTGAGAATTCAGAAGCATGGGTGTGCTTTGACAAAGACTCCATCATAAGTCATTACTAATCTATACCAGCAGCAACAACAGTCTACACAGACATTTGCCCAGCGGGAGAGCAGTCAGGCAGACCACCAAGAAACCTACACCCCACTTTGAGAATGTCTCTCCAAGAGGTTGGGGGTGGTTTCCTGCTAACCTCCCCGAATCTATTCTTGTGGTCCTAGATGACACCCAACCCAGCAAAGTTAGAATGGTTTTGAATAAAAGCTAAGTTAGCCCCACTAGGGGCAATTTCTCCCTGTGTGTTCTTCTTTCTTTCTTTCTTTCTTTCTTTCTTTCTTTCTTTCTTTCTTTCTTTCTTTCTTTCTTTCTTTCTTTCTTTCTTTCTTTCTTTCTTTCTTTCTTTCTTTTCTTTCTTTCTTTCTTTCTTTCTTTCTCTCTTTCTCTCTTTCTCTCTTTCTTTCTTTTCTTTCTTTCTTTCTTTCTTTTTCTTCTTTCTTCTTTTTCTTTCTTTCTCTCTTTCTTTCTCTCTTTCTTCCTTTCTCTCTCTCCCCCTCTCTCTCAAACACACACACACACACACACACACACACACATACATACACACACACCATGTCTGCCTCTGTTCCCCCGTCAGCAGCTCTGTCCTCCTCCTCCTTGATGTGGCTCCTTGTTTGCATGTGTCCTGGCTGGATCCCATCTGGAACTGACAAGCCAGACCCATCCATTCACGATGCTGTTCCAAGGTTGCAAATCAGGAGCTTTAAAACAGTGAGAGACTACAAGCAAAGCTCTTCATGGAGACTTTTTCATCCTGACCCAGCCCTGCAGAGGTGGCTAAAGTTCTGAGAAAACTCGAATCAAGCATAAAGCAAGTTAATCAACAAATATTTGCTGATCATTCCCAAGGGCTATTGGCTGGGTTGGGAACCAAACACACACACACACTAAACATTGTAGAGACAGTCTTTGTCCTGATTCAGTTTATAATCTGGCTTGGGATGAGTATAGCAGGCTCCATTCAGCTAAGTAAAGGCTAAGATAAGAGAGATAAAGTTACGTTGGGGGTTCATGGGAGAGATTTCTCACTAAGACTGGAGAGTGGTGGGTGTTTGGAGAATGTCAGAGGTTTCCTGTCAGAAATGATATCTGATGAGAAGTGCAAATAGGAGTTAATGTGAGGCCATGTTAAACAGGGGCCAGTAGTCAAACAACTTGAGGAATGAAATGAATTTAAAACTCTGTGGTAAAAAGAAAGACAGAGGGGCTGGAGAAATAGCATGGAGGTAAGGCGTTTGCCTTGCACGCAGAAGGACGGTGGTTCTAATCCTGACATCCCATATGGTCCCTCAAGTGTGTCAGAAATGATTTCTGAGCATAGAGCCAGGAGTAACCCCTGAGCGCTGCTGGGTGTGACCCAAAAACCAAGAAAAGAAAAAGAAGAGAAGAGAAGAAAAGAAAAGGAAAGGAAAGGGAAAAAAGAGAAGAGAAGAGAAGAGAAGAGAAGAGAAGAGAAGAGAAGAGAAGAGAAGAGAAGAGAAGAGAAGAGAAGAGAAGAGAAGAGAAGAGAAGAGAAGAGAAGAGAAGAGAAGAGAAGATAAGATGAGAGACAGAGCCTGAGATGGCTTAGTGGGAAAGGGCTGACTTGCAGACATGAGGCCCAGAGTGTGAAACTCATCACTTCCTCATATGTAACATTACAGAACCGAAGGATTCCATGAACTTTGCTTAATATAGTCAAAGCCGGGGCCCAGAGAGATAGCACAGCGGCGTTCGCCTTGCAAGCAGCTGATCCAGGACCAAAGGTGGTTGGTTCGAATACCGGTGTCCCATATGGTCCCCCATGCCTGCCAGGAGCTATCTCTGAGCAGAAAGCCAGGAGTATCCCCTGAGCACCGCCAGGTGTGGCCCAAAAACCAAAAAAAAAAAAAAATTATATATATAGTCAAAGCCATTTACTACAAGCCTATTACAAACATTATACTTAACGGGGAGGGGAAGAGTGAGGTCAACAGAGCCCTCTAGCTCATCATTTCAAAGAGTTCAAAGAGTTTGATGTTTATGCTACAGGTATTGAGGGGTCAGAATAGAGTTTATGATAAGGAAGGTAAAATTTACATTTTCTAAATATTTCTTTATAACCCATGAGAGGAGAGCAGGAAAGGAACGGCTGCTGGCTACTCCAGACCAGGGATGAGGGGTGATCACCAGTCATTTGTTCCACTGGGATAATGGGCAGCAGGAAGTATGATAAAAGAAAGTTTATTAGAGAGGAACAACTGGGTGATGGAATAATGGTTGTAGAAGAGTGTGAACATGATGATGCTTGAACAAAAGCCAATGGATGAAAAATGCTGCTACCCACAGAGATTTCCAGAGAGGGTGTTTTAGAAAAGCCAATGGATGAAAAATGCTGCTACCCACAGAGATTTCCAGAGAGGGTGTTTTAGAAGAAAGAAATATAGCTCAGTCTTTCACATGCTGATTAATGAGTACCAGAGATCACTGATAGTTGGTCATGTCAGGAGCTAGATGTGTGGGGCAAGTGCTCAGGAGAAAAATCTGTGCTCTATAAATATCCTTGGAACTTAAGAACACATGAGTGGTTTCTAGTTGGTATTTTTATTTTGGGTGCCTCTTAATGGTTCTCAGAGACTTGGTGCTCAAGGGTTGCTCCTGGGAGTTCAGGAGTACTACTGGGGTGCTTGGAGGGACTCTATAGTAATAGGGTCAATTTCAGTCCCCTAAGAACTCCCAACAGTGATTCCAGGGCACAGAATCAGAAGTCATCCAGGAGCACCACCAATTGTGGCCCCCAAAACAAATCAATAATCACTAAATTTAGGAATATAACACACTGGGCCAGAGAGATAGAATGGAGGTAAAGCATTTGCCTTGCATGCAGAAGGACAGTGGTTC
>PVKC010016717.1:0-20583 GCA_004027635.1 Crocidura indochinensis
TCTCTCTCTCTCTCTCTTTCTTTCTTTCTTTCTTTCTTTCTTTCTTTCTTTCTTTCTTTCTTTCTTTCTTTCTTTCTTTCTTTCCTTTTGGGCCACACCCTGAGGTACTCAGAGTTACTCCTGGCTCTGTGCTCAGAAATCGCTCCTGGCAGGCTCAGGGGATCATATGGGATGTCGGAATTCGAACCATGATTGGTCCTGGGTCAGTTGCTTGCAAAGCAAACACCCTACTGCTGTGCTATCTCTCCAGTCCTCCTTTTTTTATTCTTTTCTTTTCTTTCTTTTTGATTCTTTTCTTTTCTTTCTTCAGCTCTAAGCCAGAAATAGCCCCTGAATGAGCATAACCAGTATCTGGTACCCCTTCCCCCAAAAAAGAGTGATTTGCTTTGAATGATGTTTGTCATTTCCTTAACACACCATGGCATTGCTCACACTCTGCCCTCTGGAAGATGATCTTTTTCTCTGTATCTCAATTTCTTCACATACTTTTCAGTGTTAGCTGAGATGTCAGACACTCACTGACCCTTATTAGAGTGAGTTGGGTATAATCAAGCTGCTCTCAACACCCACAAGACTCCCTTCCAGCATCATATGGGGGAAGATCTGGTTCTCTTGATGTCACTGGACTCTAATGAATTTCTCAGGTGCTTTGACACATCTTCATCTTTGATTCTTGAATACCTCACAAGCACCCACAACATAGGATATCAATAAGCTTTTGTTGAATGAAGAAAAGATATAATCTCATAGATACACATCTTTTTGTTGTTGTATTTGGACTTTGATTTTTGGGCCATACCTAGCAGTGCTCAGGATTTACTACTTCTGGCTGAGTTTCAGAGTTCACTCTAGAAGGCTTGGGAGACCACATAAGATACCAGGGCATGAACCTGCATGGACAGGAATATTGAACCTGTGGTGAACAGGAAAATGCCCTACCCTCTGGAATAGCACTCAACTCCTCCCTGTGTGTCCCCTCTTTTTTTTTTTTTTTGTTTTTTTTTTGGGTCACACCCGGCAGTGCTCAGGGGGTTACTCCTGGCTCCATGCTCAGAAATTGCTCCTGGCAGGCACGGGGGACCATATGGGGCACCGGGATTCGAATTGATGACCTTTTACATGAAAGGCAAATGCCTTACCTCCATGCTATCTCCCGGGCCCCTGTGTGTCCCCTCTTAAGCATAACAGATGTCACATGTCACATTGTTTCTCAAGTATAAAATGTTATTTAAAAAATTTCAACCTCTATAAGGGATGGTTGTTCAAGATTGACATAGGGGTACTAGCAGAAACTTGGAAGTAGCCTAATTTACATTTTCTCCCCATATTAACTATAGTATATATATATATATATATATATATATATATATATATATATATATATGTCATGGGAGACCATATGGGATGCTGTGGATCAAACTAGATTAGCCACTTGCAAGACAGATGCCCTACCGCTGTGCCACTGCTCTGGCCCCACACTAGTCAATATTTAAGACCCTAAAATATATAATGATTTTGTACCTTGTCATCAGAAAAGAACTAATAAAAAAGGTCTTAAATTTTTTTTTAGTTTAAACAACTTGTTTTCTTCTCTCTCTCTCTCTCTCTCTCTCTCTCTCTCTCTCTCTCTCTCTTGTTTTTGGGCTACACTTGATGACTCTCAGAAACCACTCCTGGTAGGCTCAGGGAAGGATATGGAATACTGGGGATCAAACCCAGGTTCATCACAGATCGCTGTGTGCGAGGCAAATGCCCTACCGCTGGGCTATCACTCTGGCCACAGGAATTTTATTTCTTTTATTTATTTTTTTTGAGGCCACAGCTGGTGGCACTCAGGGGTTATTCCTGGCTTTATGCTCAGAAATAGCTCCTGGAAGGTTTTGGGGACCATGTGGGATGCCAGGTATTGCTACTTGCAAGACAAATGTTGTACTGCTGTGCTATCACTCCAGATCCAACAATTTGGGGTTTTGTTCTTGTTTTATTTTTTAAGTTTATTTAAAGAGAATACACCACACAGTTGACATAGTTGATCACAATACACTTATTAACAATTTTTAATTAGAATTTTTAAGTTCTATCTCTACATTTTAGATCAGTACTTTATAAATTGATTAGAAATCCAAATAATTGTCAAAGTAGTGATTTGAAGGAGACTTGAAAGTGGGATGAAGAGAAGCAGCCATGAATCAGGTCATGATTTTGCTGTTTAGTCAGATGTAAACCACTGGAGAGTTTTGGTCAGAACAGCATAATAGAATTGAATGTTCCAGCACAATTACCAGGGTTGCTTAGAGGAGACTTAATTGCAGATAGCAGGGGCAAAATCAAGACACAAATTAGGAGACTTCTTTAATAATCTGGGCAATATACCATTGGCAGCAAGACCAGAGAAGATAGAAAGGTGTTTCAATTGTTATATCATGATATGATATGAAGACTCAATTCAAAGAATTTGATGGTCATCCGATGTGGATTGTAGAGATGGGACAGAAGGAGGACTCAGGTTTTGGGCTTGAACAATGTCACAAATGAACTTGCTTTGGAAAAAGGCTTGGAGACTATCAAGAGTTCAGTTCTATTTCTTTTGAAGTTTGAGATGCATTTGCAGATTAGTAAGCGAACTGTTGAGGAGCAGAGAGAGCAGAGGTTAAGGTATTTGCCTTGCTTGCCAGAGATCTTGATTCAATTTCAAATACCACAATACCAGCACCTCCAGGAATGAATCCCTGAGAACAAAGCCAGGAGTCAATCTTGAGCTTAAATATACTTAATCTGTCATATACTATATACCACCTGGAGTTCAGAAGCTAGGTCAAAGCTAGGTTTGCTATTTGGATCTGAGGAGCATGCAAATGGTATTTGTAGACAGGCAAGTTGGCTTTACCTAGGTACTCTGTGAAAACATGGTTGAGGATCTGAAGTGTTCCATTACTTAAGGGATGGGAAATTTTAAGGTAAGGAAATTTTTCTGGTGAGGGACCAATAAGAAATGCAATTCAAAATGCAATGAGGAGATAGTGCAATGATGGGGAAGTCAAGAGAAAAAGGGTTATTGTGCCTGAAAAAAACAATTACCAAATTCTAATTACCTGAAGTCCCAGTGGGTAAAGTATTTCTGTGTGTGCGCGTGTGTCTGTGTGTGTGTGCTTGCATCAGTGTTAATGTAGATGTGTGTATACTGTATACAAAATAATATCTGATGTAACCCAACCAACACATAGCCCTTTGATTCTACACCTAGAAAAATAATCCTTGTGTTCTAGAACTTGGTTCTGGGACTTTATGATCACAAATTTTATTCTTTTCTTTTCCCTTTAATTTATTTATGTATTTATTTATTTGTTTTGTTTTATTTATTTGTTTAAGATTCAACCTCCTTTTTATGCTTATAATATAGTACCTAGCATCTTCCAGGACTTCCAATTCATGATCCCAGTGATTCACAAAGAAACAAAACACATTAACTCATGCATGGATAATAAAATTTCCAAGGTATGTGCACTGTAGGCGCTCAGGATACAGTCATAAACTATCTAGTCACAGAATCAATCTTGTTTAAATTCTTGCTTATTAGAGCAGGGAGGAACTGAGGAAAGGTGTATATTTTGAGTGTGGGGTCAGCAAATAAACTATTGCCTTGCATTCATGGAAGCAATCAGGAGTCTAAAAAACAGTGAGATTAACTGGGGGAGCCACTTTCAGTTGGAAGGAAGATAAACTTTTCTGAAGCATTATTTCCTGGTGTCTTTGGAGTAACCAGCAAATTTTTTTAAGCTCTGAAATAAACCTAGTTTGCTATTATTTGTTCCTAGTTCCTAGAACCCCCTGAGGCTCTTAGTTTCCTCTAAGTTTACTAGAACGATGCAGGAAATGCACCTCTAGTCTCTCTTTTTATGAGTAAGGTACTTTTACAGTTCACTGTGTAACTCCAATGTTTTAACTCCTTTTTTGTTCTGTTTTGTTTTATTTCTGGGCCACACCTGGTAGTGCTCAGCATTTACTTCTGACTCTGCACTCAAGGATCACTTCTGGCAGGCTGGGGACACCATGTAATGGGGCCCCGGGTTGCCACAAGCAAGGCAAGAACCCTATCTGTTGTACTAGGATTCTAGCCCCCAAATTTAGCTCCTTTATAACAATTTTAATATCTGCTAGAGGAAGAAAAATGAATCAAATTGTATATTTAAATTCATCACCCAAGGATATTTTTTTTTAATTATGAGAACAAAGATGCAAAGAAAGAGGACAAGGTAAAGTTACAGTGGAAGGACGATCACCCATAAACAGACTTCACATAAGTCCCCTTGCTGATATCTTAACATTGAGCTTTCAGCCAAAAAATATTAAGAAAAATAAAACAGAAACCATGTACAATTGCTTTGTTCCTCAAGATCCCAGATTGTAATACATATTTCTTAGCAGCTCATCAAGCATTCTAAAGCCATAAAACTTATGTAACTCCTTAAACATTGAAGGCATAGTACTTTTTTTATATTTCCATGAGTATGCATATTAGTTTAAGTTAGTCTCAAAAGTGGGTGCTTCTTTTTAAGGATAAGAGTCAAAGGAGCACAGTAAAAACGGTGTTAAAGTGGCAATAATTGTTTGCATTGGCCCACCAAAATACGGGGATCATGGAAAGGAAAATCCTTGACCTAAATACAAGGGGACCAAACCCCTGATGTTTCCTGGCATAAGACCAGCTCTAGGCCTCAGGCACACTAGATTGCCCAATCCCAGTCATTGTCTGTAGTGCCAACACACTTTTATTTTCCACGATTTCTCTGTTGTTGGTATCATGTACCCAAGGATATTTCTAGTGACTGTTTAGTGCAAGTAACTTTATTATTATTATTTTTTGATTCCTAAGTCATACAGCAGATAATGATCTGAGTGAGCATTTATGTACATTCTGTTACTTAGTTTTTACAGCAGTCCTGTGATAGCAGTAACTATCATCACTCTCATCTCACATTTAAGAAAAAAATCCAAGGGCACAGGGAGATGACACAAGGGACTTTCAAAAACACATGCTTTGCTTATTAGAGCCCAAATTTAATTCCTGTGTTCTACCACTGAGCTTCAGCTCCAGTTCCAGATTTCACTGTCAGCATTACTTAAAAAAGATATGGACACATTCTTAACTGTGTCTGCATTCCTTATCTTCATGAAATGAGTGCCAAGTAGGAAACCAAAATAGAAAAATCTAGGACGTTTTATGGTTGAATATTTTAAGTATTTCACTAAAAATCTGTTTTAGTGAGCACTCAGATTTTATTGTGAAGTGAAAGTGTGTTCATTTGTAATTTCAAGTTTAAAAACAGCATGGCAGTGTCTTTCAAGAATACTATAAATATAAAGTTCAAGGACTTTTCAACTAATAAAGATAAAAGTATTTTTGTTAGGGCAGCAAATATATTAAAACTGTGATTTTTAGGGATTGGAGAGGTAGCATGGAGGTAGGGCATTTGCCTTGCATGCAGAAGAATGGTGGTTTGAATTCCCGCATTCCATATGGTCCCTCGAGCCTGCCAGGAGCGATTTCTGAGTGTAGAGCCAGGAGTAACCCGAGTGCTACTGGGTGACCGAAAAACAAAACAAAACAAACAAAAAACTGATTTTTAAGATGTTTTAAAGCTTGTAAAAAATTAGAGACTATTGACATTTATAAAGATATACAATAGTTAATGCAAGGCATATTTTATTGAGCATTTGTGCATCTGACAATGTAGTGTCCATTACTTTACTTGTTCTTAACTCTATGATATTAATTAATGTCTCCCTTTTAAAAATAAATACATGGAAGTGCCAGAGCGATAGCATAGCGGTCGACGTGCCTTGCACGTGGCCAATCCAGGACGAACCTTGGTTTGGTCCCAATCCCCAGCGTCCCATAAGGTCCCCCAAACCAGGAGTGATTTCTGAGTGCATAGTCAGGAGTAACCCCTGAGCATCAGCGGGTGTGTCTCCCCCAAAATAACTATATAAAAATAGATATAGAAACATAGAAACTCAGATAGGTAATTAATTTGAGATTCCAAATCACTGACTGAAATGATATTTGAACTTAAGGATAAAAAACCTACTTCGTTTTTTCATTACTACTTTCTTTTCTTTTGGGGGGGGGTTGGGTCACACCCGGCAGCGCTCAGGAGTTACTCCTGGCTCTACGCTCAGAAATCACCCCTGGCAGCACGGGGACCATATGGGATGCTGGGATTCGAACCACCATCCTTCTGTCTAGAAGGTAGACACCATACCTCCAGGCTATCTCTTCGCCCCGACTACTTTATTTTCTATTCAGAATTTTAAAGGTGTCCTTTTAGTAGAATAGTGTTGTCATTCCCTGAATCTGGGACCTTGTGGAAAGTGTCTTTCTTCCCTGCCTTTCAGTTTCCCTGCCTTCAAAACAATGGAATCAAACTGAACATCTTTCAGTGTTTGGAGCTCTAGTACTTTATGGCTCTCTTCTTCCATGAATAACCTGTCTGTTAATCAGTGTTCAGTGGGATGACTGCTTTTTTCATCTGTGTGTGTGCTTTAGAGAGTTGGAAATTGAATATTTTAAATAAATTTAGTAAATATACCCACCAATCTCTGTTTTAAACTCATGGCTGTCCTATTTTGTCCCTCTCAGTGACAAATTGTTTCTTTGCCATAATTTGTAACACTTTCTCACTAAAAAAAAAAAAAAAAAAAAAGCCTGAATAAAAGATTTCAACTGTTTCCAAATCTGGGTGTATTTGGGAGAAGGACTGGGGAACACCTAGCAGTACTCACAAAGTTTCTAGTCTTGCTGTGTCTATAGTCATTTATTTCTTTTTCTTCTTTTTTTTTTTTTTAAGTTAATTTCGGGTCCAAAGAGATAGCACAGTGACGTTTGTCTTGCAAGCAGCCGATCCAGGACCAAAGTTGGTTGGTTCGAATCCCGGTGTCCCATATGGTCCCCTGTGCCTGCCAGGAGCTATTTCTGAGCAGACAGCCAGGAGTAACCCTCTGAGCACCGCCTGCTGTGCCCCCCTCCAAAAAAAGTAGCTAAAAAGTTAATTTCTTGGGGCTGGTGAGGTGGCGCTAGAGGTAGGGTGTCTACCTTGCGAGCGCTAGCCAAGGAAGGACCACGATTCAATCCCCCGGCGTTTCATATGGTCCCCCCAAGCCAGGGGCAATTTCTGAGCGCTTAGCCAGGAGTAACCCCTGAGCATCAAACGGGTGTGGCCCCCCCAAAAAAGTTTATTTCTTGGGGCCAGAGCGATAGTGCAACAGTTCAGTTCCCAGCGTCCCATACAGTCCCCCCAAGCTAAGAGCGATTTCTGAGCACATAGCCAGGAGTAATCCCTGAGATCACTGGGTGTGACCCCCAAAATTATTTTTTTATTTAAGCACCATGTTTACAAACATGCTCATAATTGGGTTTCAGCCATAAGATGCACACCCCACTTCACCAGTGCAACTTTTCTGCCACCAATGTTCCCATTTTCCTCTCCCTCCATCCCCTGCCTGTTTCCAAGACAGGTTTTTTATGACAAAACTGGTAAATCTAAGGGATGCTCCATTGAATGAAATTTCCCTTTATGATTTTGCTGCTTTTTTCAGTATTCTATCCCTATTTGTGGGATTTGTCATTGTGACTAGGATGTGTCTTGGGGTACTTTTTTTTTTTTTTTTTTTGGATCTCTTGTAGCTGGTACTCTTCAGGAATGCAAGATTTGGTTGCATGATCCTTAGCTCTGAGAGTTTCTCTGCAATAATGTTCTTGATTGTTGATACTTCATGGGGGGTTTTCTTCCTGTGTCTCTGGGACTCCAATGATTCTTAATTTATCAAAGACTTCTATTTTCATCTGTTCACATTCTATGAGGACTTTTCTGATTGTCTGATTGTTTGTATGTGTGTTGTTTTTTTTCTTTGTTTTTTGGGGCCGCACCCGGTAACGCTCAGAGGTTACTCTTGGCTATGCATTCGGAAATTGCTCCTGGCTTGGGGGACCATATGGGATGCTGGGGATTGAACTGTGGTTTCTCTTGGGTCAGCCACATGCAAGGCAAACACCCTAACACTGCACTATTTCTCTGGCCCCTCTGATTGTTTATTTTGAGGATCTTTTCCAACATCTTTTGTTATATGAAGTGTTATGCATCTCATCTTCCAGCTCACCGATTCTGTCTTTAGCTGCTATTACTCTCTTGGATAGGCTTTCCAGTGAGGTTTCATTTCGTCTACCAAGTTTTTCACTTCTGTTATTTCAGTTTGAAGTTTCTACTATCAGATCCTCTTGATTCTTATTTGTGGCATGATCAGTTTGTTCCTTGCTTTTTTTGAGTTTTATGAACTCAAATTTCCATATTTCCTCCATATATATATATATATATATATTTTTTTTTTTTTTGGTTTTTGGGTCACACCCAACAGTGCTCAGGGGTTACTCCTGGCTCCATGCTCAGAAATTGCTCCTGGCAGGCACGGGGGACCATATGGGGCACCGGGATTCAAACCGATGACCTTTTGCATGAAAGGCAAACGCCCTACCTCCATGCTATCTCCCGGGCCCCTCCATATTTCTTCTCTAAAGTCTTTATCTGAGATGCTAAATAGGTGGTATTTTTCAGGTCATCAGAGCTAATGTCTTCATTCTCAAAGCACGGTGGAAGCTTGTGTTGTTTCACCATTGTTGTAGTTTGTTTGTTTTGATTTTGGGACACACCCGGTAGCGCTCAGGGGCTATTTTTGGTTCTATGTTCAGAAATCACTCCTGGCAGGCTCAGGGGACCATATCGGATGCCCAGATTCGAACCACCGTCCTTGTGCATGCAAGTCAAATGTCTTCCCTCAATGCTATCTCTCTGGCCCCCGTTGTTGTCGTTTTAATGTGATGTTTTTTCTGTCCTATGCTGGCATTCCTTGACTAAGAAGAGTGCAGCAGTGTATTGGAGTGGAGTGACCACTCTCCACTGGCCCTTTGTCTTGGATCCTGTCCCTCACCTGGGCCCTGCTGATATGGCTTGTTCCTGGGATGTTGGTTCCACAGCTCTAGATAAATTTTTTTTAAGTAAGTATTTTTGTTTGTTTGTTTGTTTGTTTTTGGACCACACCCGATGGTGCTCAGGGGATACTCCTGGTTGTCTGCTCAGAAATAGCTCCTAGCAGGCATGGGGGACCATATGGGACACCGGGATTCGAACCAACCACCTTTGGTCCTGGATCGGCTGCTTGCAAGGCAAACGCCGCTGTGCTATCTCTCCGGGCCCCCAAATCTGTTTTTATAAAAAGAGTGAATATTAAGTTTTGAAGTGTCTGGAAAAAAAAAACAAGTTGTTATTATTTTTATTTTTTGGCCACACCCAGTGATGCTGAGGGGTTACTCCTGGCTATGTGCTCAGAAATTGCGGCTGGCTTAGGAGACCAATGGGATGCCAGTGGATTGAACTGGCATCCCATTGCCAACTGTTCTGGGTCAGCCACGTGCAAAACAAATGCCCTCCTGCTACGCCATTGCTCCAGTCCAAAACCAAGTTATTTTTTATTTGAAATTTTTTCCCATCTTTGAAGAAGCTTAATCTTCATCATCATCACCATTTTTTTGGAGTTTGGTGGTGCTGAGTTCTTACTCCTGACTCTGTCCTGGCTCTGTGATAGAGGATCACTTCTGGGAGTTTTCAGGCTCCTGGCCAAATAAGGTGCCAGGTGTTAAACTCAGGTCTAAGCCTTACTTAATTCACTTTCATTCATGTGTTGTCTATGGCTGTTTTCCTACCACCACAGCAAGAGTTGAGTAGGTATAACAGAGTCTGTGATTGTGTGTGTGTGTGTGTGTGTGTGTGTGTGTGTGTGTGTGTGTGTGTGTGTGTTTTATGTGCTCAGAAATTGCTCCTGGCTTGGAATGCTTGGAATTCCACATGGAATGCTGGAATCAAACCTAGGTTCGTCCTGGGTCAGTCGCATACAAGGTAAATGCCCTACCGCTGTGCCATCACTCCAGCCCCTGTATTTTATTTTTTATTAAATTTTTTTATTTTATTGAAACCATTGTGATTTTTTTGGGGGGCCACACCCGGTGACGCTCAGGGGTTACTCCTGGCTATTCGCTCAGAAGTCGCTCCTGGAAGGCACGGGGGACTATATGGGGAACTTGGGGATTGAACCGAGGCCCGTCCTAGGTTAGCGCAAAGCACCTTACCTTCAGCGCCATTGTGATTTACAAAGTCCTTCATAATTGGATTTCAGATATACAGTGAATCAGGGTCATTATCATCACTAGTGTTGACCTCCCTCCACCAATGTTCCCAGATTGCATGCTATATGACCACCCTTTGTCCCCTGGCCTGCCAATATAAGAGGTCCATTTTAGGTTTAGATTGTTATAGTTGGTTCTCTTGATTCTATTGTTGTTGACTTTGGCTTGGATATTTAGTTTTATCATTTTTTTTTCACCAATACATCTGAGACCACTTGGCCTCTGGCCCCCATCCTTTCTTATTCCTTCTTAATTTTATAGAAAAATGTAGAAATATTGGGGCGTTTGCCTTGTAAGTTAGCCGATTCAAGATGGACAGTGATTCGAATCCTGGCATCCCATATGGTCCCCTGTACCTGCTGGGAGCGATTTCTGAGCACAGAGCCAGGAGTAACCCCAAAAGCCACAAAAAAATAAAAGCAGAAATGTAAGGTAATTCATGTGCCAACGTTCTATGAAAAGGCAGGAGCCTCTATGTAAGACAAAAAATAATAATAAAAAAGGAAAAACGGGTGACAGTTTTTTGCATAGGCACAGCAAAAGTTGGGGAAAATATAAAGGCAAAATCTTTGTAAAAGCCCTCTATTTTAAAATTGTTAATCTCTGCGTTTAGTCTGTGTTAAAGTGTTGAAATAAGGAAACAGTTGTGTGGGGGCAGTTGTGATGACTGGTAACCCACATAAGCAAACCCAAATCTAGGCTAGAGTCAACTCTCTTGAATCTGGGAAAAAGAAACTTAAAAAGCATCCAATCACAGTCCTCCGTATTTTACAAAGACAACAACTGCTCAAGTTATAATGAATAAACAACAATAACAACAAAAAAGTGATAATGAATAAAAGCATTGCTTTTGCTTTATTTCTGAATCTTCTCTCTAAAACCCCTAGCTCCTCTAGGTGAAGCGTGTCTAGCCACAGTCTGGCACTGAATGGTATGAACTGATGTTCAAATAAACTGCAAAATGTACCTCAATTGATCTTTTAACATCAATCAAACTATATTATTGTTTACTATTACTAAGCACTATGAAACTCACAGGAGGATACAAAACATTAAAAAAAATGAGGGGCCCGAGAGATAGCACAGTGACTTTTGCCTTGCAGGCAGCCGTCCCAGGACCAAAGGTGGTTGGTTCAAATCCTGGCGTCCCAGATGGTCCCCGTAGGGTGTTTGCCTTGCATGCAGAAGGACGGTGGTTCGAATCCTGGCATCCCATATGGTCCCCCGTGCCTGCCAGAAGCTATTCCTGAGTAGATAATCCCTGAACACCACCGGGTGTGGCCCAAAAACCAAAAAAAAAAAAAAAAAAAAAAGATATTAAAAAAATAATTGGATAAAGACTAAAATGAAGTTGGAGAACAATGGACTTCTAATGTTAATTTTACCAACTTTGCTTTTTAAGCTATGGTTGCTATTATTTTCCCTTAGAATAGTTTTACCAAATGAATGCATTCTGTATTCATAATTCTTTTTTTATTTCTTATTTTTTAATTTTATTTCTATTTTTTATTTCTTTTTGTTTGTTTTTGTTTTTGGGTCACCCCCAGCAATGCTCAGGGGTTACTCCTAGCACTACGCTCAGAAATCGCTCCTGGCAGGCTTGGGGGACCATATGGGATGCCGGGATTCAAACCACCGTCCTTCTGCATGCAAGGCAAACACCCTACCTCCATACTATCTCTCTGGCCTGTATTCATAATTCTAAAAAGCATTCCTTACATATGATTACATGAGACTTCATGAAAAGGTAATTATTATTTATGATAAATCTTATTATTTTTATTTTGGGATGGATCACAGGAAACCTCTTTCAATTATGTCCCTCTTGCCTCACCAACTTTGAGAAGCATAGGGTTAGTTCATTTTGTTACTTTTCAAATGAAACAGCCTGTTTATTTATTTTTTATTTTTTAATTTTTTTGGTCACACCCGGCAGAACTCAAGGGTTACTTCCTGGCTCTGTGCTCAGAAATCACTCCTGGCAGGCTCTAGAAACTGTATGGGATGCCAGTGATTGAACCTGGGTCGACCTTTGTGCAAGGCATAACCTGTTGTGCCATCACTCTGGCCCCACAAAACAACCTTAAAATAGTCTAATTTAAGTATTGAAAAATGAAGTCCTTAGTACAAGAGATAGTACATGGTAATGTACTTGCTTTGCATATGGCCAACCTGGGTTTGATCCCTGGCACTATATGTGGTCCTTGGAGCACAGATCTAGGATAACATTAGGTGAGTAACACTGAATAATAATAAATATAACTGTGTGCCCAACCTCTAATGCCCATCAACTCTACTCAAAAAAAAAAGTTCATTGGGGCTAGAGAGATAATATAGAAGTTAAAACACTTTCCTTGCAATTAACTAACCCAGATTTAATTCTTGGCACACATATTTGGGGGGGGGGAGTGTTAGTATGTTAATAATGGAATTCTATTGTTTGAGATTATTTTCGCCTCTAGTTTTACGTTACAAATTCTCTAAAGGAGGGCTGAGTAATGGAATACGATAATGAGAAATTCCAGAAAAAAATATAAAAGGAAGTTTATAGGAAACATAAAAGAAAGCAGCCAATATTCACTAAATTTTAGCACATATTTCAGTCCCATTGCCCTGTATTTGTTATGTACGATGACCTATTTCAAAACTGATTTTTCCACACTAGCTTATCCCTAGGAGAAATTAACAGCAGAATAATTTCTCCATTCAAATATTGCCCTCCTTTACTCTTACCATGTCATGTTTAGTGCACACTATAGAAACCTGGAGTTATCTAAAGGGACCCACATTCCCAGAAATGAAAATTCCTCCATTAATAAGGATTTAAAGTTAGATGTTATAGTTTTCTGTTTTAGAAAATCTGTGAATTCCCCCAACATACTTTCTGTTTTGCAACTGAAATGACAATCAAAGACTCTTGTTTCTTTTGTGTGTACTTGTTTCTATTGTTGGTGATATTGTTCATTTCCTGAATTTGTCTCCTAAAGCACTGACAACATAGGATGTAATGTTGGTCGAAAACATTCAAAGACATACGAGAAATACTGGATGCAGTAAAATCTTAGAGGGTTATTTTCTTCAAGTTTCTGAGAACCTGGGGCCGGAGAGATAGTATGGAGGTTTGCCTTGCATGCAGAAGGTCGGTGGTTCTAATCCTGGTATCCCATATGGTCCCCTGAGCCTGCCAGGAGTGATTTCTGAGCATAGAGCCAAGAGTGACCCCTGAGTGCTGCCTGGGTGTGACCCAAAAACTAAAAAAGAAAAAAAAAGTTTCTGAGAACCTCTAGGAGGATAATGTGCATTTAAAGCACACATTCAGGACCAGAGAGAAAGCACAGCGGTAGGGAATTTGCCTTGCATGCCGCCGACCAGGGAGGTACCCTGTTTGATTCCTGGCACTCATATGTTCCTCTAGCCTGCCAGGGGCCATTTCTGAGTGCAGAGCCAGGAGTAACACCTGAGCACTGCTGGGTGTTACAATCAATTAATAAATCAATAAATAAAATAAAAAAAATAAAGCACACATTCATGTGCAAGAGGATCCAGAGTGATAGATGCAAAAGATTGCTTTAATTTAGGTAAAGTTAGATGATTTATTTGATTGTCTTTAAAAGCAACATTTATGAGAAACAGGCATTTTTAATTGACCTAGTTAATTCTAGGTCTCTAATAAAATATCATTGGATAGTTTGCTAGTTTCATCTTTGCTTTTGAACAAGTTTATATAAAGGATTTATTCTCCTTTTTCTTAAACATCTTTCTTATTTATATACTTTCCCACTCTGTAAACACATAAATTCTCTCTAAATGCTTAGTAAGTCATCCCTTAAAATAATGGCTTTCCATTTTGAAAAGCACCGACTGGGTGGGGGGTGGTGCAGAGAGATAGCATGGAGTTAAGGCATTTGCCTTGAATGCAAAAGGACGGTGATTCGAATCCCAGCATCCCATATGGTCCCCAAGCCTGCCGGGGGCGATTTCTGAGTGTAGAGCCAGGAATAGCCCCTGAGCGCTGCTGGGTGTGACTGACCGCACCCCCCCCCAAAAAAAAAAAAAAAAAAAAAGGACTGATGGAACGTGTATAAATATAGATGACCAAAATCTAGGGGGAGGTGAAACAATGGACTTTTGTGACTAGCTGATTCTTGTTTTGTGATCAGTTTGGCTTTGATTAAACTGATAGCAGCTAGGTGTTGAGTAACAGAAGCCCTCATGATTGTAATGAAAATAGGTTGTATTTTAATCTTTTTTTTTTTTTAAGGTTTTTTGTTTTGTTTTTGGGTCACACCCGGCAGCGCTCAGGGGTTACTCCTAGCTCTATGCTCAGAAGTTGCCCCTGGCAGGCTCGGGGGACCATATGGGTTGCCAGGATTTGAACCACCGTCCTTCTGCACGCAATGCAAACGCGCAACCCCCATGCTATCTCTCCGGCCCCTGTATTTTAATCTTAATGAAACTGAGAATGCATGAGGTTGGCATATTGAGTCTGGGTGATCATGACCCAAGGCCCATGACTGTCACATGGCATGCAATGGTCCTTAGCAGGTGATATTTCTCATTCTTTTGGGGACAAAAATGCTGCCACACATACAGAAGCAAAGAAGGAAGATAGATCAGCTGCTCCTTTACCAAAACAATAACAAAAAATCCTTTTCATATTTCCATTGATGACTCTCTCAAAGGCCAGAAAATTGAGTCACAATCCCTGTGAAGTTCTGAGAAACTGAATTCTTTAGCTGGGGCACATTGGGATGCTGTTAGTAACACAATCGAGGCCCAGAGCTAAGATTATTACTTAGTATCTTGTTCCTGTCACTCAAGTCTTACGAGAGTTTGGTGATTTGTATGCATGGCCTTCCCCTGTGTAAAATGGAGATTGGATAATGATAGAATTTCTAGGAGTTTAAAACATGTTGACATTGGTACTGCAGTATGTATTAACAATGTCGAATTTAGGGGCCGGAGAGATAGCATGGAGGTAAGGCGTTTGCCTTGCATGCAGAAGGTCAGTGGTTCGAATTCCGGCATCCCATATGGTCCTCCTAGCCTGCCAGGGGCAACTTCTGAGTATAGAGCCAGGAGTAACCCCTGAGCACTGCTGGGTGTGACCCCCCCAAAGAAACAAACAAAAAACCCTCCAAAAACAATGTCACATTTAACTGAGCCACTAGTAGTATGTGTGGCATCAATGTATTCGAGTTAATTTTGTTTTGGGGCCACATCTGGCATTGCTCAGGACTTACTCCTGACTCTGTGCTCGGGGATCACTTCAGGGGTGCTCAGATACAATATGGAGTGCCGACAATCAAACCCAGGTCAGTTGTATGCAAAGCAATTGCCCTACCCTCTATAATTTTTTGAAGGGCTTACATGAGTATCTAATATCTGCATTTTTCCTCACATACATATGTGATTTTATTTTATTTAAAAGTGTCTATGTGGGGGCAGAAGCCTAAAACCCCAGAAACCAAAAAAAATGTTTGTGTTATTAATTACATACAATGTTTTATTATATCCATTTATACGAATATTTTTATTTAAGAGAGATAGATTTGAACTACATCTCATGCTATCACTTAAATAGGGGAGCATATTTCTTGAAGTTTATCTGAAAATAAACTGCCTGATCTGGAAAAGAGGGGCGCTAATAGTTCCTACTTCCCAGGATTTTAGGTGAGGTTGAGTAAGGAAATGCAATAAAATACTTAGCACAGTAAGTCTGGCCAATCACATGGGGGTTAAGAGATAGTGTAAGGTTTAAGGCACTTGTCTTACACACTGCCAATTCTGTTTTGATCCCTGGCACCACATTATCGGCAAAGAGTCAGGAGTAAGCCCTGAGCACTGCTGGGTGTAACCCAACAATCCTCTCTATAAATATTTAGCATAGATTGTACTACACAACAAAAATTTAATCATGTCATGTTTACCATTAATATCACCATTAAAAATAGTAACTTTGGGACTGGAATGATAATACAGTATGTAGGGTGGTTGCCTTGCATACTACTGGCCAGGTTTAATTCCTATTACCCCATATACCCTCTCCACCAAGCCCTGCTAGTTTTGACAAATGTTCATGCCTTTATTATGAACACCATAGTAGAAATATTGAATAATTTCACCACCCAATATCATTACTTTAAAATGGGAAAAATTCTGTCGTTTCCAGTAATGATAGAGTTTCTTCACTCTGTAAAGAAACATATGGTATCAACTAAGAAAAAGGATGAATAAGTGCTAAGCAGACTTACAAAAACAAGAGAATGTACCAGAAGGACCATTTATTTTGAGGGGTTCTGGGAACTGGTAAGGTGCACTGCTTATTATTGCTTTATTCAGCATCAGTTCTCTCTTCTATTAAAGGCCCTTTGCTTGTCCTTTCTCTGTATTAGGAGTGGGCCGTGTTGCTTCCTGCTTCAGTTTTATCATTTTTGTTGAATTTCTTAGAAATAAAATTCTCTGGCTAATAATTCTGGATGTAAGTTTGGTGAAGAAAAGAGCCACTGAGAGTAAAGGGCGTCAGTGAAAGGTCAATTTAGGGAGGATGGGAGTCTTCTGCTGACATCATCACTAAGTCCCTGGGCCCACTCTGAAGCTTCCATATATTTCTGATCCCAGTTACTCGGGGTGGGGTGGGGTGGGAAGGTCATTGAACCTTTATCAGGAATCAGCAGCCCATACCCACCTCTGATTAAGTGGGCTAATACAGAACATTTATTAATATGCTTTGCTACTTTCAACAAATGGAAGGGAATTCTATGGCAGATATAAAGTGAATTGGACAACTGAAGTCAGAATAAATATGGGTTTAAAATATAGTGATCCAAAAGTATAATTTTTTGACTACTTGGCTAATTTGAAGGATTTTATACATTTATACAAATAATTTAGGTCAGATTTTCTGAGCTAAATTATTCTGGTCAAATAATTTGGAAGCCTGTCAAAGTATTTGACCTAAATTAGTTTTCTGTTTAATATGAAAGCAATTTGGGGGCCTTACCTATTCTCCTTTATTTGCATTAATGGTCACAACAGCCTATATGTTCTATTGATATATTTATCTTATTTATTTATTTATTTATGGCACATTCAGTGTTGCTTAGGGGGCTCTCATCTCAATGAATAAGAGTTGTTCCTATTGCTTCTTAGGGGACCATAAGTAAGGGATCAACCCCAGGTTTCCTGCATGAAAAGTATTTTAGCTCATTGAACTATCTCCTGCTCATGATTAATTCTTACGAGACATCTGTCCCTCTTTTATGGCTAGTACACCTCTAAATTATCCCATTGCTTGGGGCTGGAGTGATAGTATAGTGGATAGGGTGCTTGCCTTGCATGTGACATACTTGGATTTGATTCCAGGCATCCCATTTGGTCCCCTGAATCTGCCAGGAGTGATTTCTGAGTGATTTCTGAGTCAGGAGTAACCCCTGAGAGCTGCTGTGTGTGGCCTAATACCAAACCAAACAAAAAAAATAAAGTACCCATTACTATACTAATTTCTGGGGCCATGGCATGGAACTATGGAACTAAAATTTCTACCTCCTGGAACAAAGAGGAGAGAGACAATTGTATCCTTCTTGTGTCAGTTTCTCGAAGCTACTGCATTTGGTTTCTATTTTTTTCTTTTTAATAATGATTGCTGGAAATGCGAAGTCATATGTGATATTTGCCTTTAATTTACATGTGATCCATGTAACTATGTTAGTTTGTAAATGGGCATATTGAGCTACATGTTTTTTTTGTTTGTTTGTTTGTTTGGGGGCCATACCTGGTAGTGCTCAGGGGTCACTCCTGGCTCTACATTCAGAAATCCATCCTGGCAGGCTTGAGGGACCATATGGGATGCTGGGTTTCCAAACATGATCCTTCTGCATGCAGGACAAATGCCCTGCCTCCATGCTATCTCTCCAGCCCCTACATATATTTTTTGATACATATTTGTGTACATGTTCACATGCACTTTTCAGCAAGGTGACCTTTGAAATTATGACTCTGGGCTTCCCTTTCTTATATACAAAATAGGAATTTTCATAGAGCCAATCTCTCCTTGTAGAGATTGAACACATGCAAATAATTTAATGCAGTGGCAAAAATTAAATGCTGAACAAATTGATAACTATTATACTTCTATTATTGTTCCATACACCATTGGCTGAAAAGATAAACAATTTAGGTGATCATCGTTAAATACTTTACTGTCACCAAGGTCCAGAGCAACAGGTTTTTTTATACAGGTGGGTGTAGCAATTAGCTTTTGTGCTTGACACTTTTTCATATAGAGGGACAAGCTAAATTCCCCTCCCCTTGGAGTTGCGTAGGCCTGTGACCTGCTGCCGCCTATGAAGCTGGTAGAAATGTATCACTTCCAAGAAGTCATGCTCCAGCTTGAATGTTCATTTTCCACTCTTGAAGCCATTGTGCAGTGAGAAGGCCCATAGAGACCCCCCCCCCCCGGAAAAACTTCAAGCTCAACGGAGGAAACAGTGATGCTCAAAACCCTCCTCAGTTCTTGTTTCTGTTACTGTCTAGCTAAGGTAGACCCCAAGCTAGAACCACTGAGCCAAACCCACAGAGACCAGGAGAGAAAATAGAACGATTGTTATTTTCCAAACAGCAACGCTGCCGTGTGTGACTGGTTATCTAAAATTAGAGAGATGGGGCCACAGACAAATGACAGTGGTAAAAGGGCTTGCCTTGCACGCGAATGACCCAGGTTTAATCCCCAGCACACCTCACACAGTCCCCAAATCACAGTTAGGAATGATTCTGAATGCAGAGCCAGGAGTAAATCCTGAGCACCTTGGACTGTGGGTCTAAGAGAAAACAGAGAGAGAGACAGAGAGAGAAAGAGAGAGAGAGAGAGAGAGAGAGAGACAGAGACAGAGAGAGACAGAGAGAGACAGAGAGAGAGACAGAGACAGAGACACAGAGCCAGACACAGACAGACACAAACAGAGGAGAGAGAGACAGAGAAACAGAGACAGGGAGAGAGAGAGAAAGACAGACAGACAGACACAGACAGATGAGAGACAGAGAAACAGAGACAGGGAGAGAGAGAGACAGACACAGTGACAGAGGAGAGAGAGACAGAGAAACAGAGACAGGGAGAGAGCAAGAGAGTGAGTGTGTGTGAGAGAGAGAAAGAGAGAGAGAAAACACCTGTCTGTAAGCGCCCAAGATACACAAATAGACAAATAGACTCATAGGGTTTCCGTTGTAGATTTCCATCACAGAGGAGGAACACATCTTTTTCAGGTGTTAACTGTGCATCAGATATAAGTCTGGGCCTGCTATCAAGTGAATTTTGAAGATAAAACTGAAAAGCAAGCAGATCATTCTGTTTTGCATTTTAGGTCCATCAATTACTTTCTCAACTTTGGAACGTTAACTGCAACATTGCCCTTGCTTGTTTGTTTCTCTTTCCCACTGACCACGTGTAAGCAAGTTCATTTTGCTGTATCCCGACAGTCTAGCCTTAGTGCCTGCACTTCAGAGCAAACGAAACAAAGGGCTCAACTGAAGCAAGGCGACTTGTTCCTCGGTTAGTCATGATTCAAGTACAGTTCCTAGGATTGTACAATTCAGTCCTAGACGCTGAAGGATCCAACCCTGCCAAGCCCCGGTGAGCTGCTAGAATTGGGTTGGAAAAACTGGGAGCAACGCCTAGGCGGGTTGCGACGGAGAGGGGCCCAGAACGAACTCATTCATTTATTTCACAAATATTGGTTAATTACCATGACACAATACGGAAAGCTCCTGCCACTACTGTTAGTTGTTGGTAGCATCAGCCCTCTAGAAAACTGCAGTAACGTGCCCTCACAAGGTAGGGGAGTAAGACGAGCAGAGAAGGTAATTATGTAAAGTCGTGCTTGGTGCAGGAACACAACTGGAGGCTGATACCTTGTGTAGGAAGTCGGGTTCTTAGGTAGGAAGTCTGGGGGTGAGGTGGGGAAGGCAGGCAGTGGTGGCAAGGTTCTGAGCTGAAGTGGGCAAGAGGGGGACGGACAGTAGGGGGCGGGAAGGCTGCAGGGCAGAACTGGCCGTTCTAAGATGCAACTATTTTGTGCGGGACTCACGCAACACGTCGTCTAGGGTGGACGTGGTTGCTCGCAGCAGGCGTCCAAGGGGGGGTCGATTCTCCGGAACCACGGGGTTCATTGCATTTTAACGGCAAGCTCGATTGTTTAGCAGTTCAGAAAGGGCCGAGGTCCTCACTTCTGCAGCCCTAATTTCCTGGATCTTCACGCTTCCGGGTTCACCAGAGCTGCAGATTCTCTCTCTCGGGCTCCAAAACCATTTTTTTTTTTTTTGGCTTATTTTTGGGTCACACCCAGCAGCGCTCA
>PVKC010016718.1:0-20558 GCA_004027635.1 Crocidura indochinensis
GTCCTCTACACTAAGAACTAGCGGCAAGATGGGACCCAACATGCGACACACAGGTCCCCTGCTTGCTGGCCTGTGAAGTTGTTTCCAAGGGATGGGAGATGGGTTGACGCAGCCTGGGGAGAGACTACACGCTCGGATATCTCTCCTCAGAGGTCCCTCCTCAGGAGCAGCAGAACAAAATCCAAACTTGGCAAAGAGCTGCAGTATACAAAATAACGGTAAGAGGCAAAGAGCCACATTCATTTTGGCCAGGAGCCACATGTAGAGCCACGTGTTTGTCACTCCTGGTATAACTTTTTAAACCAAGATTATTTAACTAAGGAAACAAAATGAATGATAAACAGTTACTAAAAATAAAACAGAAAAACATAGTTTAGTTGCAGTGCTTGCACACTTAATTGTGGTGCACCAGTGAAGATACATTTTTGCATCTAGGAATCCCAGAGTGTGGGATTATATCATCATTTATATCATCACACATAGCAGATGGAGAAGTGCTAAGAATCAAATTCTCTAATTCTCATGTCTACAATCCAGGGGATTTACTGATGATATGACCCCAAGTTCCAGAAATTTCTTAAGTAACTGTGTTCAAGATGTTTTGGCTTCTTAAATCTGTAGAATATTTAATATGTCTGCATCTCTACTGTATATTTCTGTCATCTGTGTCCATTCGAGGTCAAACTAGAATGATTAATCTCATCATTAATTTTTTTGGTAATTGTTTTGTTTCTTTTTAGGTGTTTGACACTGTGAATTTTATATCACTGGGTCTGTTACTGTGATGTTTTATATCACTAGGTCTATTACTACAAATATTATAGACCTTTGTTATAAATACATCACCACCAAATTAAACTAGTTTGAACCTCTACATCTTGTTTTTATGCTTAATTAATAAGAACTAGATCGATATTGAATCTCAGTATAATTTTCCCCATTGCTTCAATAGGGAAAAGTATATATCTATACAGTTCTTTTTCCCATTTAAGCACTCTTCACAAGGCTTAGTGATCTGAGTAGAGTAATAATTTTTCTTTTTTTATGTTGGAAATGCCTAGTTTAGGACTGTGAGAACTTTAATATCTCTTCATTCAAACCTTTTGGTAATGTATCATTATTTCTTTTTCCTCAACAGTTTATCTACTAAATTTATTTTTCCATGCTTGAGTGAAGGCTCATAAGTGACTTACCTAGACCCATCAGAATGCTTTCTCTATCATTTATCTTCCTTCAATTTACAGAACATGGGGAAAAATAAAGTCTTGAAATTTGCTTATACATGGATAGGCATTAAGAGTAACTTACTGATATGTATATTACTCAAAATATGATCCAGAAATACCATTCCTAGGGATTTACCCTAGGAACCCAAAAGCAATGCAGAAAATATAGTACTATTTACAATAGCCAGAATCTGGAAACAACCAAGTACCTGCTGAGAACAGATGAGTGACTAAAGAAACTGTGGTACATCTACTTGTACAATGGACTACTATGCAGCTTTTAGAAAAATTAAATCATGACATTTGCATAAACTCCATAATCATAGATTAATATGGAGAGTATTATGCTGAGTGAAATGAGTCAGAGGTAGAGGAATATAGACATTTATTTGTGGGACATAAGAAATAAAAGATAGTGTGATAATATCCAGAGACAATAAAAATTATGGCCAGAAGGACCAGTCTGTGCATAGGAAGCTTGCCACAAAAAGCAATGAATGCAGTTAGGGTAGAGAAATTCCCACTATTACAATGTTAGTTGGAACTGATCACTCTGGACAAAATCTGGATGCTGAAAGGGGAAAAGGTGATATGCATGGTACTCCTTCATTAAGCCACAGTATCAAGAAAAAGGGAAGAAAGAGAGAAAGTAAATGCAAGTGGGGGGTGAGTGGGAGGGAAACTGGGGATATTGGTGATGGGAAATGTGCACTGGTGAAGGATGGTGTACATGTGTGACTGAGACTCAATCACCATCTATTTTGTAACAATGGTTCTTAAATAAAGTAATTATAAAGTATTCAGAAAAATACAAGTATCTTGCTGAGTGAAATGAGTCAGAGGGAGAGAGACAGATAGAATAATTGTACTCATTTTTGAGAAATAAAGAAACATAGTATGTGAATAATACCCAAATAGAATAGAAATGAGGGTGAGGACTGGTCATTAGGAAGCTTGCAACAAAGATTCAAAGACAAGACAGGGAATAGAGTGCATTTAGGACAGAGAAGGGACCACTATTACAATAATAGTCGGAAATGTTCATTCAGAACAAAAAATGGGTGTGAAATTGAGTAAAGTGAAATGCATGATACCATTTCAGTAAGAGTATTGCAAACCACAGTGTCTAAAAGGGGAGCAGGAGGTGGTGAATAAAAGAGAAAAAGTCAAGCATCATTTAAAATTTAGATATTTTTTTCTTTTCTCAATTTGTAAAAAAAAAAAAAGATAGATAGATAGATGAGACAGAACAAAGTGATTCAAGTTTTAAAGTTTTATGGTTCTGTTGAAAAATGAGAGCCCTAACTAGAATATAAGTAAAATTAAAAGAAGAAAAGAAAAAAGGGGGGCAGCGCCTCCCAATTAGAGGGGGATATAATGAAGGTACCATGACCAAACAGTTGTAAGATCACTAAGTAGTAAGCTAGGCACTGAGGGGACCACTCATTCTAGCAGCACCAGGGGTAAGGGTGGAGGTTATGGGAGGCAGGTTGGGAACAGGAAGGGGGTGTGGAGGGAGGACAATTCGGTGGTGGGAAATCCCCTGAGTCAATGTTAATATGTACCTACAATATTACTGTGAATGATATGTAAATCACTATGATTAAAATAAAAATTATAATAAAAATAAAATAAAAAGGGGGCAGAAGGGCAGCTGTGGCTTTTTTTTTTTTTTGCATAAGCACATCAAAAGTTGGAAAAATCAGGAAAAAAATTCCACTGGCCTAAGAGATACAGGGTGTCTCCACTTATGAAACATACTGTCAAAAGAAAAGTGGATGAGGCTCAGGGGCCAAGTGGTCTCAAGAAAATTGAGTGGGGAAAAAAAGAGGTTATATCTAAATACACAAGCCAAAGTCAACGACAACAGAATGAAGAAACCCAAACTATAATAAGCTAAACACAAAATGGACCTGTTACACTAGTAGTTCATGGAGATAGGGGTGGAAGTTTGGACTGCATGCAGGGAACTGTGGTGGAGGAAGGTCAACACTGGTGGTGGGAATGGCCCTAAATCACTGTCACTAAACACCTAAAAATACAACTGTGAAAGACTTGTAATTCACAATGGTCTCAATAAAAATATAAAGAAAAAATTTTAATTTAGATATTTAATAATTGTTCAGGATAAGAATTATTGAGAATTTAGAGAAGTAGGGACCCTTTTCACAACTGATGAAAACTGATATAAATCTTCCTTTTCCCAGTCAAATTAACACAGAGACATTTTTCTGTATGACAGAAAAATTCTACTTTAATATCTATAATTCAAATAAGTTCTTATACAGCTGTGAAAAGAAATATTATCCATATAGCAATGTTATTTTTGATGACCAGGAATTCAAGACATTTTGTTCACTGAGAAAGGACATACCACAGAGTTCAATGCAGTAACTGTAAACTATGTATGTGTGTGTATAAATATATATTCATCTGTGTACAGAGCAGTATTGATATGTGCTGAAAACAGAGGAAGATGCAATGCACACTGATAAAGGGATAGATGTTGGACATTGTATTACTGAAGCTCAACCATGAAATTTTTTAGCTTTATCTCATGTTCATTCAATTTAAAAATTACCTTTAAACAAACTTATTAATTAAAAACTGGTGTTAAGCAGTTGTTTGAGAAATGCTATTTGTTTCTTTGCTTGGTTTTTTTTGGTTTTTTATTTTCTTTTTTTGGTTTTGGGGTCATATCTGGCAGAATTCAGGGTTTCCTTTGACTCTATGCTCAGAAATCGCTCCTGGCAGAGTCAGGGGGCCATATGGGATGCCGGGATTCAAACCACTGTCCTTCTGCAAGCAAGGCAAATGCCTTACTTCCATGCTATCTTTCCGGCCACCAGAGAAATGCTATTTGTTAAAAAAAATCAGTAATACATTTTAGTACCCATTTTTTTTTTAGTTTCCTTTTATCCAAATTAAGAAGGGAAAGAAAAAGTTAAAAAAAAATCTGGGCTACATCAAAATAAGTTTGTCATATTTAACGTTGCTCTAGCACAACTACAGTTTAGATTAATATCTAACAATATATCATAATAATTTTACACTATTTTCAATGAAGACATACTCACTGGAGTGTTTCATGGTAGATCAGAAAAAATGCAGGGATGGAGAAAAACAAGGAACTAAAGATTTCAACTTCCATTCAACTATTTTGATCAATTTTAGGCATTAAATTTCATAGGACATTTTAAGTTTATTAAAAATAAAAAATAAAATCAATTCTTCTAGGCTTTTATATAAGATATTGAATATAATAAAATATCTTCAATGGTAGTTATACAAAAGTTGCAGAGTATTCTTCATATTGCTGCTTCTTTTATCAACTCTAGATGAAAACTAAAAGCATAATATTAAATCACTTTTATCTGAAAAGGCATTTTTATGTGAAGCTAAAATAATGCAGTACAGTGTGTGTCTCCCCGGTCATAGTACTCACTCAAGATACAGAGAGTTTACAGAATCCAGGAGAATTGATATTTAATGTTCTTTGGACTAACACTCTAAGGTCCTTGACATGTTTTTTTAACAGGTAAGAATTCCGATTTAACAGATATATTCAATTGTTGGCTTAAAGAAACATTTGTTTTAAGGAAAAGTGAAATTCTATTATTCTGAATTTCATTAATTTCCCAAAGTAGTAGAGGCCCACAGATGACCTCCGGTATAACTTGTTGTATATGCATGAACCCACAGACACCTAGGTGGAAGGAAGCACAGTTAGGTGACATTAGGCTTTCCATAAAAAGCAGCTCTTTGACTAAAGTTCTGTGCACATTCTCAGAAAAGGAAAGCTTGGAAGGTTTTCCATTATGATTTTTAGTTCAGTCATAATCTACTGATTATAGGACACCTCAAAAATCATTCTAATCTTTTGTGTAGCACTGGACAAAGATTATGAGAGCCAGAATAAAATCTGGATTCCTATACTGGATTCAGGATAGATAAGAGTGACTTGCAGGTTGGTAAGCATAGACTCAAAAAATATTGAAAAGATTATTCATGGTGTTTCAACTTTTGATAACTAACTTATATCCATACCATTGATAAAAAGGAAGAGGTTTGTAAAGAGAGCAGGGGCCAAGAAGATAAGAGAAGTGTTCTGTGAGTTACACTAAGTTGAAAATTCAACAAAGCAGAAATGACTAAAAAAAATAAACCATTATGAGTGGTCTCCTGTAGAGTAAGAGGGTGGAACTAGTCAGCAAAGAGCTCTGAGAGAATTTCCACTCATGAAACACTCTTATACCTATGTACAACACAACCACAATGGATTGAAGAAGAAGCTGAAGGAAAGTGCTGTGGTGAGGGGTAACAGTGGCCATAGAGGAGTAACTGATACAGAATTCACGGAGGTAAGAGTAAACTCAGTAAAATCTGTGGGCTATAAACACATACACAGCATTTTGGAGCTCCACCTTCACAAAACTTAGCTGAGAAACTAGTCCAAAGCCCAATGGACACTCAAATTGACTAAAATAATAGTGAATCTTATGTGATCAAAGACCTGAAAATCTATACCTACTGGAACTTCAGGGAGAGATTTATGACTTCAGTTGTTGCTAGGCAAAGACAAAAGATCTTATTGTCTTCACAAATCCCACCTCATGACAGGCATCTTTTTAGTTAAAGAGTTGAATTGTGGGGATCAGGAGAAAAACATGGATATTGATGGGATAAGACCCAAGGTTATAGCAATAAGAGAAGAATGAGTCCCTGTATTAAAGCCCTAAATATTAGACCTAAACCTATAAATTATATTGAGAAACACATAGAAAGAATCCGCTGTGATATTGGCTCTAAAGGTTCAATGCCAGTGGTCAAGAAAACAGATGCAAACTTTAAAAATGTGACTACATCAACTCAATAAGATGCTTCACTGCCAAATAAAAATTATTAGAGTAAAAATGCACCCCACAGAGTAGAAGAAGACATATGCACAATACACATCTAAATATATATAGATATATATTAAGATAATATAAAACATTCACAAAACTAAAGTAATAAACTACTAAAATGGGAATAATAACTGAGCCAACAACTTCCTCAAATAAGACATATGGATGACCAATAGATTTATGAAAAGGTTTTTTGTTTTTTGTTTTTTGTTTTTTTTTGGTTTTTGGGTCACACCCGGCAGTGCAGTGCTCAGGGGTTACTCCTGGCTCCATGCTCAGAAATTGCTCCTGGCAGGCATGGGGGACCATATGGGGCACCGGGATTTGAACCAATGACCTTTTGCATGAAAGGCAAACACCTTACCTCCATGCTATCTCCCGGGCCCCATGAAAAGGTTCTATTCATACTTTATGATCAGGAAAATTCAAATCAAAACAAAAATGGGATATCATCTCACACTTTTGGGAGTAGCACACATCAAAAAAAAATAGAAACAAACAGTATTTGTAGGAGAGTAGGGGTGGGGAGGGAGAAACCCTTATTCACTATTGGAATATGTCATTTGGTTCAGGTCAATGAAAACATTATGGGAACTAATAGAGTAACTGTGTTTATATAAGTCAAAGTCCTATTTCTTAGCATATACTCCAAGAATACAAAAACTAAATTTCAAATATATTTTTATTCCTTTATTTATAACAAGGCTATCCCCACTAATAAGTTTGTAAAAAAAAATCAAGCTTCCAAAAGCAGATCAGTGAATTAAAAAATACTGTAGTGGCACTGGAGTAGTGGCACAAGCAGTACAGGCCACACGGTTCGATCCCCCAGAGTCCCATATGGTCACCCAAGCCAGGAGCAATTTCTGAGCACATAGCCAGGAGTAACCTCTGAGGTCACTGGGTGTGGCCCAAAAACCAAAAGAAAAAAGAAAAAAATACTATTGTATACGCACACATACATGTAACTAGAAGGTATCAATCTGCATGAAGTGAATTAAGTAAGAGAGACAAATAGAGAATGACTTCTCATGTAGCGTAAAAAGAAACGTAGAAAAGGAATAAAATTTTTTCTACACATGAATGGACATGGAAACTATTATACTGAGTAAAATAAGTCAGAGGGAGAGAGGTAGACACTCATCTGTGGGATTTAAGAAAAATAAAAGACATCATTGTAATAATACCCAAATACAATAGAGATGAGGGCTGGAAGGAGTGGCCCATGATTTGAAGCTTACCACAAAGAGTGGTGAGTTTAGTTAGAGAAATATCTACACTAACAACTATCATGACAATGGTAATGATTGAGAGTAATAAAATGTTTTGTTTTTTTTTGTTTGTTTGTTTTTGGGTCACAAATGCCTATCTCAAATACAGACAGGAATTGGGGGAGGTGGGAGATGGGGAGCATTGATGGTAGGAATGTTGCACTGGTGAAGGGGGTGTTCTTTTTATTTTTTTTAAATATGGAACGCTTCATAAATTTGCTATTGGAATATGTCATTTGGTTCAGGTCAATGAAAACATTATGGGAACTAATAGAGTAACTGTGTTTATATAAGTCAAAGTCCTATTTCTTAGCATATACTCCAAGAATACAAAAAATAAATTTCAAATATATTTTTATTCCTTTGTTTATAACAAGGCTATTCCCAATAATAAATTTGTAAAAAAAAAATCAAGCTTCCAAAAGCAGATCAGTGAATTAAAAAATACTGTAGTGGCGCTGGAGTAGTGGCAAGGGTCATGCTAATCTTCTTTGAATGGTTCTAATTTTAGTATAAGTGCTGCTGAATCGAGCAAAGGGTGCTCTTTTTTATTATTGAAACCCAACTACAAACATGTTTGTAATTTGGTCCTTAAATAAAGATATTATTTTTAAAAAATAGTTTAAAAATAAAGGAATAAAAATAACCAATGACAAAAGACACTGAGAATCAGTCAACAGATTTTGGATTTTTCAAGGTGGTAGGATCCCATGAGAATGAATAGAAGTAATCTCTCAATGCAAGTCAGGAGTAATCCCTGAACAACATCAGAGGTAGCCCAAAACCAAACAAATTGTTTTGTTGCTTACCCTTGGCTTGTGGTAACATCTTCACATAAAGTTCTTCCCATGTATATGTTCTTATGTGTGTACAAATCTCTCTCTTAGGAAAGAAGATAATGAATCTTTCTCTTTCTTAGGAAAGAGGTTTTAACACAAAATTGTTTGGTAATATCTAATGACTTGTTTTAACTTAATGGACTCTGTCTTTATCCAATATTCACCTGAACATATGAAGTCATATTCTAAAAGATTAGAGGTAAGAACTTTAACACATAAATTTTGAGGATACAATATATAACAGCAAGAAAATTGGATGATAACTAAATTTAACTTTCTTGTCTCCTGAAAGCTTACTCAAGTCCACATAGTACATGGAAAAGAAAACTCCAGCAAAAATCCAAAGTCTTAGATTAATGCAAAGTCAATTACTAGAATGAAGTGTCAAAGTGGTTGCAGACTGGGGTGAAAAAAAAAAGTTCTAAGCTTATTCTTGTAATTCACTTTGGTCTCAATAATTTTTTTTATTTTTTAATTTATTTTTTTAAATACTTTTAAAATTTTTTAAAAGGGAGAGGGTGTGGCACAAGCGCCTTGCATGTGCTAACCTAGGATGGACCTGTTTTATTCCCCAGTGTCCTATATCCCCAAACCAGGAGCGATTTCTGAACGCATAGCCAGGAGTGATCCCTGAGTGTCACCAGGAATGGCCCAAAAAGCAAAAAAAATAAATAAAATAAAATTTAAAGAAAAGAAAAATGGAATCAAAGGCACTCTAAAAATCCTAAAATCAAGTCTTATAAGTCATTATAACCTTCCAATCAGTCTACTTTAGTGAGCAAAAGGTAACATTTCGGAGTAAGAAAAGAGAAGCCGCAGAGACTATATGACTCGCAATAGTCAAATGTTAACAAAGTTTTAGAATAAAAAGAAAGTTTTAAGAAAATATAGCAAGAAATCAAGAAATCAAATATTTGACATAAATAGATCCACAAGTATCAATATGGAATTACCAGAACAAGTTCACAATATGAGATAAGGAAAGGAGGCACTTATATGGATGTAAAACTTAAGATGCTACATCCTAATTCAATAATCAAATAATTCAATAAAGCCGTACTTTTAACAACTAAAAATCAGTACAGAAAAACTAAAACTGTGAAAAGTATCAAAGATTTTAATTAAATGCAGGATCAATAAAAATTTATTAAGGCTTATTGGAACCTGAACAAAAGGAAAAATAAAAATCTAGGAGATACTTCAAGTGACTGGAGCACATGCTTGGCATGACCAGAACCTTCTACTTAGTTTCTGGACCAAATGGCCTCCAAAGTACCACTATGCCCAACACTGCTGGGCAGGCCTTCCCCGAAAAAAATTCAAATCACAAAGAGAATGAGACAGAAAAACAATACAATATCAGATAAGTATTAACCCAAAGTTTAAGTATCCCAGTAAAAAACAGACAAGCTTGCACTACTGTTAATGGAGGGGTGTATTGCATGTCACTTTCTCCCTTTTTAGCACTGAGTTCTTATTCAAAGTGATCATTTCCAACTATCATTGTCCTAGTAGACCCTTCTCTACTCTAACTGACCTCACCATTTTTTGTAGTAAGCTTGCTATTTGGGGATGGACCTCCTATTTCTATTGTCTCTGAATATTTTTATCATACTGTCTCTTGTTTTTCTTATGACCCACAAATGAGTGAGATTATTCTATGTCTATCTGTTTCCCAATGGCTCATTTCATTCAGCATAGTAATATTTAAGCCCATCCATGTATAAGCACATTTCATGACTTCATTTTCCTAACAGATGCATAGTATCTTATTGTGTAAGGGGTGGGAGGGTAACAAGAAGCATCAGTGGTAGGAAGGGTGCACTGGTGAAGGATGGTGTACACTATATACTACAAATCAACAAGGAACAATTTTGTAGCCACAGTGTTTAAATAAAGCAATTTTTTTTTGGTTTTTGGGTCATACCCGGCAGTGCTCAGGGGTTACTCCTGGCTCCATGCTCAGAAATTGCTCCTGGCAGGCACGGGGGACCATATGGGGCACCGGGATTCGAACCGATGACCTTTTGCATGAAAAGCAAACGCCTTACCTCCATGCTATCTCCCGGGCCCAAATAAAGCAATTTTAAAAATAAAAAGAAAGATTACCAAAACAAAAAATATAAAGTAACAGCATCAGTTTTTTAAAAGCTAAAAACACACACAAGGCAAATTCAAAATGGCATGTCATAATCAAACATTCATAAAGTATTTTTGTTTCTATTTTTTGGGTCATATTCAGCAATGCTCAAAATGACTCCCAGCTTTGTATTCAGGAATCATTCTAGAGATCATCAGGGGACCATATGAAATGTTGGGGATTGAACCATGTTGTCCATGTGCCAAGTAAATGCCTCGACCCTTGTGCTACCTCTCTTACTCCAAAATATTTTTTCCATAAAAAAACTGCAAGAGATAAACACCTATTATGTCTTGAAGTACAGAAATAAGAAAATTGACTAATTTCTCATTAGAAAACAATTGGGCATAACAGGAGAGAATCATATTACATGAAATCAATTCAAAGGAGATAAATAGACTTTATAATATCTCTCATATTTTGGAAATAATGAAACTTTCTAGGGAACATAAAATACCCAAAGGCAATAAAAATGAAGGGCAGAACTGGCTCTCAGTAGGAAGTTTGTCATTGGGGTAAGGATGGAGAAGGGGATGTTAAGTTAGGGGAAATGTATCTGCCATAGAGGCAGTCTGGGGGATAGGGAAAAGACTGGGGACATTGGGAGAGGACAGTGGATACTGGTGAAGGGACTGGTGTTGTGACAATGTATATGCCTGAAACTCAATCACGAATATCTTCGTAAGTTTTCAATTCACAATGATTCAATAAAATAAGTAAAAAAAAATAACAGTGAAAATAGAAAACAGCAAAAGGCTCATAAAATGCAGCAAAGATTTAAATTTTAATTAATTAATTTAAATTAATCTAATTAAAATTCTGGATCCAGTAACCATGTCTTTCAAAAGAAAAGTTAAGTAAAGACATTTTTATTATTGAAAACATTAGAAAAAGTAGCACCAAGAGATCCTCTGACCATAAGAAATAACAAATATGTTTAAAGTAGAGGACAGTGAAATCAGGGTCTACTGAAAGTAGTTAATATCCGGTTCCATTTATATTAATTTTCTGACTGTCTTTAAAATTAAAGTGAGTAAAACAAAATAATATATTAGAGGACTAGAAAATATGTATATTTGTTTATTTAAATAATTAATGTGTAATTATGATAAAACATAGGAGGTAAATGTAACTATATTTTTGTAAGATTATTAAACAAAATATGGAATGGCATCAATATTAAGTAGATTCTATTAAAGAACACATATTATAATTCCTGGGGAAAAGACTTTATATGTAATACACAGACAAAGAACCTTATAGCAGAGAGAAGATAAACTATTCTAAAGTATTTTCGTAACTAAAAAAAAAAAAAAAGACTAAAAAGGAATTAAACACAAAGTAAATATGTTTGTAGAACAAAAGATACTTCATGAGGTCCTAAGGTTAGCTCAGTAATAAATAAAGCACTAGCCTCATAGTCTGATGTCATGAGCTCAGTCCCCCTCACTCCCCTTAAATAGCACTCCATGTATTGTCAAGTGATCTGGCAGAATTGCCAATGGGGATTCAGGCAAACATCACAACTAGATTGTGTGTGTGTGCAACTGTCATTTATGGGTTTTTAAAAAAATGAAAGATATTTTTGTAATAATTCTCAGAGACAAAAGAGAGGAGGGCTGGAAGGTCCAGCTCAGGACATGAAACTCACCACAGAGTGATGAGTGCAGTTACAGAAATAGCTACACTGATAACTATCATAACAATGTGAATGAATGGGTGAAGTAGAAAGCCTGTCTAGAGCACAGGCAGGGGTGGGATGGGGAGGAGGGAGACTTGAGACATTGGTGATGGGAATGCTGCACTGGTGAAAGGAGGGGGATGTTCTTTACATGACTGAAACCCAACTACAATCATATTTGTAATCAACGTGTTTAAATTTAAAGATATAAAAAAAAAAAGAAAGAAAACTAGAAAATCTGGAATGCTAAAAAAAAAGAACCATGTAAACAGGTATGTATTTTATAAAAAAAAATAAAACATTTTAAATTAAGACATTTGGTGACCACCTGAGTGTGACCTGCACTTTTATCTCAAAAACAAACAAGAAACAGTATCTAAGTGTGACCTGAGACCAATTAGAATTTGAAGTATGGTTCTGCCACTTGATATCTGGATGACTTTAGTATAAAGTATTGGAACCTCTTCAGGAAATGATGCTATAAGTTTATTCATAGTTCTTGCCTGACAATTATTTTATGAACTTTTTGACGGTTCATGACTTTTAATAAGTTACCAATAAACAAAACCATGAAGTCAATGCAAATGAAAATAGAGAAAGATAAAGAAACATGAAAGATAAGAAATAAGAATTCTTTCAAATTCTTGTTCCTACCTCAATGATATCCTCATTGCCTTCTTTACAGGGAAATAAATAATCCACCTTAGGGTTCTCAAAAAATTATAAGTAATTTTACCCATAACTTCATATATGACTTTGTTTAATACATAATAATGTATCAAACTGAATATTTTGAGAAAATTAAAGTTGTGCATGAAAGAAATTCTAGAACCTAGTAGATGGGCAACTGTTTTGTTCAGTGGTGACTAAGCAGCTACAAACCACCATACAATACCACAGTCAAAATGTTAACATTGATACAACTAAGATACAAAATATTTCACTAGGAGAATTCACACTCTGGAAACACACCACTTTCCCTAGCCCCCAGTATCCACCAACTTCATTTCTTTAATTTTGTAATTTTAATAATGTTATAATATGAAATTCAGTAGTATTTTCTATCTTAAACTAACATTCTAAAAGGAAAAAAATGGAGCACTACATCTTTGTTTCTGGTGGTAGCAAACAGTATGAATAAGGTAATGAGAGCATGAGCTAGGATAAAGAAAGTCAAGCAGTGGCAGCAAGGAACCAAGACAGACCTAATTTATAGTAGTAAAATCTTCAATGAATATGTATGGATCCCTGCAAAGATTTCTCTCTTTGTTTCAGCAAAGGGCATTAAAAAAGAAACCATAAATGATCATTGAGCAAATTCCAGGACTTTGTATTATTATTAAATATTTTAACATATCAAAATTACGCCCAGCAATGCCTTGATATTTACCATGGCAACAGATGAATTTGGAAAAAAAGGGTCAGGACTTAAAAATCAAGGTATTGATGTATTGATATGGTGAAGTAAATAGGAGGTCAAAGGAAAAGCAAGAGGCACAAAGCACTTTTTAAAACAGGACAGAAAATTCACAAAACGTATACCACTTTCAGGTACCCCATTCCCTGCTCTTTCCTCACTAAAATCAACTTCTCACTTTAACCCCAGTTGGGTGCCTATATTTTTTTCTTACTAAATATATATTTTATCCTTGTTGTGCCTCACAAAAAGTATTTCTGAAGAAACACAAGAATTAGGCACAAGGTTATGCATCCCACACGGGCTCCGTGTATGTCCTCAGGACTATGACAGTGGGGGTAGGTTTATGAGTTTAATCCCCACTCTGGAAGACTAAGGGACTCGTGTTCTCTAGTCTCCTCCCACACAACCGTAGCAGGACAGCATCCCTTTGCTGCCTGGAAGAGCAATCTTCTAGACTCCCAACTAGCATCTGCCTAGTGCTTCAGTCTTTGCTGATCTCCATCTCTAGGAATTCAGTTCCTGCAGAGAAGTTTCCTATCTGGGTAGAATTCTCCTCCCCTCCCCTCCCCTCCATTTTACTCCTTTAGCTGGAGGAAAGGTTTTTGTTGAGGCTTTTTTCTCTTCATTCCTGTTGAAGTGTTGTGTTGGTGGTTTCTTCATCGCATTTTTCAAGTAAACAAGACAATAAGAACCTCATAAAACTCAGCATTGTACAGTTCTTTTCATGGACCTGAATCCTAAATGTTGTGCTCCTTTCCTTAGTCTTTCAAAGTCTCCTTCTGTAGAGTTTACATAATTTTTTGGGGGGGTCACACCCGGCAGTGCTCAGGGGTTACTCCTGGCTCCATGCTCAGAAATCGCTCCTGACAGGCACGGGGGACCATATGGGGCACCGGGATTCGAACCGATGATCTTTTGCATGAAAGGCAAACGCCTTATCTCCATGCTATCTCCCGGGCCCCTACATAATTTTTTTTATCCAGGATTGCCATTATCATTTCCAGAAGGGTTAAGAAAAGTAGACCTACTCCTTCATTACAGAAAAGGATCTACTGAACTGCACATCATTTCCACTGGGATTCTGCAGGGGCAAGAAGCTAGTCTGATTCATTTTGGTTTCCCCAGCATTTAACACAAATCTTGTGCCCCACAGAGAATGTCAAATAAATTTATGAATGACAGAAGTGCCCAAGGGCCTGTGTCTAGTTCTTCTCAGTGCCTTGTTCTATCCACTCTGAGGCACAGTCTTTCAAATACTTAGCTGTGCCTATAAGGTACTCACCTGTTTGGAGGCATCTGGGGCTCCAAGATTCCCATGTTCTGTGCCAAGGGCTTGCACTCTGATTTGAGTCTACTGTTTTAAAGACCCACCATGGGAGAAGCAAACTCAGGACAAAGAAACTACAAAATCCATGATTCTGAAGTAGAAGAAGAGCATGTTCTTCAATAGAAAGATCTTGGCAAAGAAAATGCCAGAAAGCCTGCAGTATAATCGTGCTTCTCTTCCATTTGCTGCTGGCTTTAAAGCTGCCTGTTTAAAAATCAGAGAAAACAAAGCAGGAGCTTTGGGGATTTCTTAAATTGAAACAAAATTGCATTGCATTAAATGTGCACACACACACACACACATGCACACACACATTGCATACTCAAATTATAGTTTACATGAAGTCCCAGATCACTGGTAATTTATTCAGTTCCAATTCCCACACTACTGAGATACAATGAGGTACAAGCCACCAAACATAAATAATGAACAGCTTTAGTGCCTTTATTAATCATAAACATTGCTTTAATCCCCCAGAAAAGTTATAATAAAATCCTCCCCATATGCTTTGGGGTGTCCAGTTCCCTACTATGAAATTTGTAGACACACCCCTCTTATAAGATTGAAGGGGCAAATCCCAGATGGGGCATACTTTTACCAGTCCTTTTACTCTGTCTTCAGAGAAAAAGATATATAGATATAGATATAGATATAGATATATAGATATATAGATATGATCATACATATATGATCAAATCAGCCAGTATGATATAAATATACTGCATAGGAAATTATAAATATTCTGGCAATTACATGACAAAATTTTAATTGTAGATGAAATTATCACAGTAAACCTCATTTAACTCAACATATCCAAAAAATAATATTTCAAAATATAAAATTTTTCCAGCTGTTTTATTTAGGCACAGGGATTTACAATGGTGTTAAAAATAGCATTTCAGGTATACAGTGTTCTAACATCACACTCATTACCAGAATATAGCATTCCTCTACCAAATAAATGTCTTAATGGTCCCTTCTATACCCAACTTTCTTAGACACAGCTTTATAGCCCCACTCTCATCTAGAATCATTGGCCAATTATTACTACTTCACAAAAAGGGAGAATCTTCCACACATGAAAGAGATCATTCTATATTTGTTTCTCTCCCGTTCAGAAACATACCCATTGCTACCCATGTTGCAGTGAACTGCATTTCATGTTTTCTTACAGCTGAGTAGTAGTCCATTGCATTTGTATATTTACATATATACACACACAAATACTACTATTTCTTTAGCCACTTATCTGCTCTTGGGAACTTGAGTTGTCACCAGGGTAACTTGTAGTGCTATGAACATAGGAATTAAAATATGTTTTTAAAGCATTATGTTTGAATACTTAGAGTATATAACAAAAAGTGAAATTTCTGACAAAAGGAAGCTTAATGCTTACTTACAGCTTGCACCATTGCTCCAGTACTCTTAATGCTTAATTTTTAATAAGTTTCCATAGAATCTGAACCAGATAACATGCATAGCAATAATAAATAAGGATCCCTGTTTTTCCACATACCCATAGTAATGGTTGTTTATACTCTTTTGAATTGTGCCTACCTTATCCCATTGTTGAAACTTATTTGCATCTCCCTGAATTAGTTTACAAAGAGCACTTTTTAATAAATCAACTGTGTGTCTCTTTGAGTGTCTGTTCAACTCTTCCCACTTTGAAAGTTTATGTTGTTTGTTACTTTCGTTAAGCTTTGTGAATGCTTTGTGTATTTTTTAATATTAGCCCTTTGTCAAAAGTATTGTTGGCAAATATTTTCATCTGGCATGCGTGGTGTAATTTTACTGTGATTTTTTTATTTGAAATTAGGGATTATTCTTAATTTGATATTTAAAATTGTGTTTATTTTTGTATCTGGTTATCCAATGGAATTTACTCTTTTTTTAATATGTTTATTTAAGCATCAAGGTTACAATCATGAGTTTTAGTCATAAAAAATACACCCACCTTTACCAGTGCCTACAATTGCCGTCCTCCCCCTTTCCCTGCCTGTTTTCAAGATAAGCATTCTATTTCTCTTACTCTATCTCATTACCATTGTCATGATAGTTGTTAGTGTAGTTATTTCTCTAATGGTAAGCTTCATATTGTGGGCTGGTTCTTCCAGCCCTCATTTCTATTGTCTCTGGGTATTATTACCATACTATCTTTTATTTTTTCTTAAATGCTACAGATCAGTGAAACTATTATCTTTCTCTCTATCTCTCCTTCGACTTATTTTACTCATCACTCATCCTGGACTCACAAAAAAGTGATTATCAGGATGTTAGGTCTGGATGAGGCGGCAGCCCTCAAAAGAAAAGTTCCCTTTTTTAGATTGTGAATCTTCAGATTGATCGTTCTAGCATTTTCCTTTCATTTCCTGAAAGTCAGAGTTGGTTTGTGAAAGTTGTTAAACAACATGCTAAATGTGAAATGTCAATCCTCACTCTAAGCTTTCCCTGTTCAGAGCATCAAATGAAGATGTCATTGGATTTTATAGTGGCTTTCTGATTTTGGTAGTTCATTGAAGAAGGGATTTTGAAAGTTATTGTATACTATTAACGATTGTCTGCCCATGTCGTGCCTAAAATACCATGATTGTTTATGAAAAATAACTTTATTTTTTATATATTTTATTTAAACATCTTGGTTACATACATGATTGTGTTTGGGTTTCAGTCATGTAAAGAACACCACCATCACCAATGCATTTCCATCACCAATGTCCCAAATCTCCCTCCTCTCCACCCAACCCCCGCCTGTACTCTAGACAGGATTTCTATTTCCCTCATACATTCTCATTGTTAGGATAGTTCACAATGTAGTTATTTCTCTAACTAAACTCATCCCTGTTTGTGGTGAGCTTCATGAGGTGAACTGTAACTTCCAGCCCTCCTCTATTTTGTGTCTGAAAATTATTGCAAGAATGTTTTTCATTTTTCTTAAAACCCATAGAATAGTGAGACCATTCTGTGTCTTTCTCTCTCTCTCTCTCTCTTTCTCTGATTTATTTCACTCAGCATAATAGATTCCATGTACATCCATGTATAGGACAATTTCATGACTTTTAATAAAACTGGATATAGTTTGGCTTGGAAAAAATGGATGATAATAGTTTCCATGTACATCCATGTAAAGGAAAATTTCATGACTTCATTATTCCTCACTGCTGCATAGCATTCCATTGTTTAACTGTACCACAGTTTCTTTAGCCATTCATCTGTTATCAGGCATATAGGTTCTTTCCATATTATGACTATTTTAAATAACACTGCAATGAACATAGGCAGACAGAGAGCATTTTTGTGTTGTGTTTTTGTGTTCCTAGGGTATATTCCTAGGAATAGTACAGCTGGATCAATGAAAGCTACTTTTTTGAGGAATATTCATATCGTTTTACATAAGAGCTATACTAGACTATATACCACCAACAGTGAATGAGAGTTCCCTTTTTCCCCACATCCATTTGAGCACTGACTTTTCTTGTTCTTTGTGATGTGTGCCAGTTTCTGTAACATTAGGTGGTACCTCATTGTTTTGATTTGCATCTCCTTGATAATTAATGATGTGAAACATTTTTTCATGTCCTTTTTGGGCATTCATATTTTTTCTTTGAAGGAGTGTCTGTTCCTTTCTTTTCCCCACTTTTTGATAGGGTTAGTTTTTTCTCTTTTTCTGTCAGTTATCTTGTATATCTTAGTTGTTAGCCCCTTATATGAAGGGTATTGAGTGAATAGTTTCTCCCATTCCGTGGGTGGCCTTTATGTACTACTATTAACTGTTTTATTTAATTTCTTTTTTTTTTTTTTAAATCTGACCATTTGGTTGTTCAGTAGTAAACTTTAATTTTCAGGTGTTAAAGATTTTCTTCTGTGTCCTTTTGTAGTTTACATCTAATTTCAGTGCCTTGTGATCAGTTAAGGTAGCCTGTACTACTTCTATCCTCTTGATTTTATGGAGATATGTTTTATGGGTTAGCATGTAGTCTATCCTGGAGAATGAACCATGTGCATTGGAGAAGAATGCATATCCAGGGTTCTGAGAATAGAATGCCATATATATATATATATATATATATATATATATATATGTATATATACATATATGTATATATATGTATATATATACATATATATGTATATATATACATATATATACACATATGGAAGAAAGTGGACTAGTGTGTATATATATACTACATATATATGTAGTATATATATATATATACACACTAGTCCACTTTCTTCCATTTCTCTTTTCAAAGCTCATATATTTTTGTTAGGCTTCAGTCTGGTTGACCTATCAAGGGGTGACAGGGCAGTGTTGAGGCCTCCCACAATTATTTTGATGTTATTTATATTGTAAAAGATATTGATATCTTTTTTTCAGATTTGTCAACAATCGCATTAAATACTTTGCTCGTTCCTCATTGGGTGTGTATATGTTTGGAAGTGTGATTTCTTCCTGTTGTACATATCGCTTGAATAGTACAAAATGTTCATCTTTGTCCCTTACAACTTTTTTGAGTCTAAGGTCTGTGTGATCTGATATTAGTGCAGCCACTCCAGCTTTTTTTAAGAGTGTTGTTTCCTTGGATGATTTTCCTTCAGCCTTTGATTTTGAGTCTATGTTTATTCTGAGTATTCAAGTGTGTTTCTTGTAGGCAGTAGAAGGTTGGATTCATTTTTTGATCCATTTAGCCTCTCTCTCTCTCTGTCTATTAAATGGTGCATTTAGTCCACTGACATTGAGAGAGATAATGTCATGGGATTTAATGCCATCTGTGTAAAAGTTTGGTGTGTCTGTTGGTCAGTCTTGTCATAAAGTAGACCTTTCAGTTTTTCTTTTAAGGCGAGTGTTGAGTCTGCAAAGTTTCTAAGTTGTTGTTTATCCATGAAGCTATGTATACTTCCTTCAAACCTGAAAGTGAGTCTGGCTGGCAAAGCATTTATTTCATTGAGTTTTGTCACTATGTCCCACCACTGCCTTCTGACCTTAAGGGTTTCTTGTGACAGGTCTACTGTAAATCTCAAGGTTGCTCCCTGGAATGTAATTTCCTGTTTTCATCTTGCTGCTTTGAGTATTCTATCCTTATCTGTAGGATTTGTCATTGTGACTAGGATGTGCCTTGGGTGCTTTTCTTTGGGTATCTTTTAGCTGGTACACTTTGGGCATGCAGGATTTGGTTGCGTGTAGTCTTTAGCTCTTGTAGTTTTTCTGTAATAATGTCCTTGACTGCTGATTTTCTCTGGGGATTTTCTTCCAATTATTTTTAAATTGTTTCTGTTGAACTTATCAAAGACTTCTATTTTTATCTATTCACATTCTTTGAGTAATTGTTCCGTTGTCTGATTATTTGCTTTAAGACTTTTTTTTCTAATCTCTTCTGCTGGATGTAGTTGTTATACATCTCCTCTTCCACCTCAGCTGCTGTTACGTTATTGGAGAGGCTTTCCATTGAGGTTTTCAATTCATCTACTGAGTTTTTCAGACCTGTTATTTCACTTTGGAACTTTCTGATTTCTATCTTCATATCATCTTGCTTCTTATTAATGTTCTATTCAACTTGATCTATGATTTCTTTGAGTTCTGTGAACATCCTTCATATTTCTTCTCTAAACTCCATATTTGAGAGACTAACTAGGCGGTTGTCCATTTTTGGGATATCAGAGTTGCCATCTTCATTCTCTATGCATGGTGTTGGCCTGCATTGTTTCCCCATTGTCACACTTGTATTGTGTATTTTTCTTTTTTT
>PVKC010016719.1:0-20606 GCA_004027635.1 Crocidura indochinensis
TATATGTATTTCTGGTTTATATTACTTATGAAAAGTCAGTGAAAAGCTGACGAAAGAACAAAGGAGAATAAATGGTTTGCAGTAACAATTATTTACATTAAGAAAACTAGGAAGAAATCTTACTCATATTTTAATTCTTTTCAAAATACCATGTCTCTATATATACATATATATCTTTCTAGATATTTAGAAGGAAAAACAATCCATAAAATGCTATTAAGTATAATCATAAAATATTTTGGTATTATGGATTAGTTAAGAATTATTTTTGGGGGTTCGGGAGATAGCATGGATGTAAGGCGTTTGCCTTTCATGCAAAAGGTCACCGGTTCGAATCCCGGTGCCCCACATGGTCCCCCGTGCCTGCCAGGAGCAATTTATGAGCATGGAGCCAGGAGTAACCTCTGAGCACTGTCAGGTGTGACCCCCCCAAAAAAAAAAAGAATTATTTTTGTTTTCATTGATGCCCCTAACTTTAATGTTCTTTTAGCAAGTAAATTTTTTGAGTCAGAAAATATTCAAAAGGCAATAGTTGTTTAGAACATTTAAGACATCTGGAAAGTTATTCTGGCAAGTAGAGTTAGATCCATTAGCAAAACAGATGTTTTCCACTGGGGAAGGACTAGCACAACTTTCTTATATGGATTGCATATGGTCTAAATATATTTCAGATCTAAGATTCTTCTAGGGTCCTGAGACCACAGTGCTTTCTTAAACTGCCAATGAAAGCACAATTCAGTCCACGTAATTGTTTCAAAGTCAGTATTGCACAATGATCTTTTAATCTCTTTTTTATAAAACAAGAGAGAAAAGTTTTAAAACTTTTTAAAGTCTAGACTCTTCTCCAACTCTTCTCTTCCCTTATTAAGAACTGGATTAAAACCAATTGTTAATCTTTGTCAGGATCTCTGGTTGCTAAGAATGGGGAAGGACAAGAGGTCACAAGAAAGAATAGCAGCATGTAAGTTGTTCTGGCCATTTCTTCCCTCAAAAAAAGTAAAAGGAAGTTTCTTCCCACCAACCATTTGGAAAGAGGATCAGAAGCCCTGAGAGATGGGTCTTGTCAAATTGCCAAAAACTACTGTACACCAGTTCTATAGGAAATGGACTCATCCAAAAACTCATTTAAAGAAGTGTTCCTTGCAAATAAATGTCTGCCTTCCCCGTCATTCACAGATGAATCCTCACTATTAGCTAGCATAAATCATTAATTCTAGTTTCATAGCTTTCTTAAAATAACATAGGCAATCACTCTTAGAGATTTATTTGGGGTCTACTGCAAGGGAAATGGAAACAATTATAAACAAAATAATTAAATGTGTATCAAAATGAGGACATCTTTCAGTAATGTGGGAAGATTTATATATCATATTCATCAAGGGCTACAAAGTATACAAAAAACCTGCAAAACTCAACAAGAAAAATAATTTTTAAAATGTATAAAGGATCTAAACAGAAACACAATGCTCGCTTCAGCAGCACATATACTAATTGAAACACAAATGACCAATATTCCCATTGAAAAGATGTGCCTCCTCTCCTGTATCAGGTAATGCAAATAAAAACAGCAATGAATGATCATCTCACATGAGAATGGTTGCTTATTCTCCAAGATACAGTACCCAAGCTTTGAAGAGAATGTGGAAAGAAGGCAGCATTTTGGTGGGAATGGAAATGGGTGCTGCTATTGTGAAAAACTATAGAGATTCCTCCAAAAATTCCATTACGAAAGCTAGATATTCCATATGATTCAGTTACTCTACATCTGTAGTTTAACCCAAAATAAACTGATCTAAAATGTTAAGAGAAATTCCCTAGGGCCCGGGAGACAGAATGGAGGTAAGGCGTTTGCCTTTCATGCAAAAAGGTCATCGGTTCGAATCCCGGTGCCCCATATGGTCCCCCGTGCCTGACAGGAGCAATTTCTGAGCATGGAGGCAGGAGTAACCCCTGAACACTGCCGGGTGTGACCCCCCCCCTAAAAAAAAGGGGGAAATTCCCTGCAGAGGACCTGGGGCCAGTTCAGATCCAGTGCCTGCTTGAAAGGCACAAGGTTCGGAGTTGAAACCATAGCATCACTTCCCACGAAGCATGCAATTCACAGCATTGCCATTGGGACCCCATGCATTTCATTTAAGTGTGAAACCACCATGGAGACTACAACTAGTTGTGGTGCCATATCCCCATATTGAACCAATAATAAAGAATAAAAATAATAAAGCAACAATATAAAGTATTTGCAGTCATAACTTGGCAACTTTTTAACCTAAAAAGTTGCATATTCTCAGACCATGGACCATTTTCCCAGCTTACTTGTGAGATTTACAACTTTCTTTTTCTTTTTTTTTTTTTGGTTTTTGGTTTTTGGGTCACACCCGGCAGTGCTCAGGGGTTACTCCTGGCTCCATGCTCAGAAATTGCCCCCTCACAACTTTCTTTTAATAAATACGAAGCATAACCTTTTTGAAAAACAATATGGACATATCTCAAAAAAACTAAGAATTGAACCTCCATATGACCCAGCATTTTTATTCTTGGCTTCTACCCCAAGGACTCAACAATTCTATTCAGAAAAGACATTTGCTTACTTACGTTCACTTCAACACTATTCATCATAACCCCAAACTGGAAACAACCCAATTGTCCCAGAAAAGATGATTTGATAAAGAAATTAATGTACATGTTCACAATGGACTACTATTTGGTTGTATGAAGTGACAAAAATCATGCAAATTGCCAGTATGTGGATGGAAGTGGAGGGAATCATGCTGAGTGAAGTTGGCCAGGAGAAAGAGAGGAGAAAGAGATTGATTAACTTTTGTCATATGTGGAACATAAAGAAGTAGAGTAGGATAATAACAAAAGGTCAAAAACTGCAAAATCTGAGAACTAGTCTAGAGACTGAAGCTTACCATGGCAGTGAGCTATAAGGAGGGTGTGTTTGGGAGAACAATGAGATGATGGTGGAGGGAAACAAACACTTCTGTGGGGAATGTGGTGTTAGACTGTTGCATACATGAAACTATCATTAACAGTACTGTGAAATTGTAAATCATGATAGCTAAATTTAGATAAATAGTAAGAAGCATAAATAAAGGGGAAAAGCAAAGGAGTTGTTTGTATCAAATCATATAAAATAGCATTTACCAAGAGTAAAATAAATACTGGTGAATTGGATTAGAATCACTAGTCAGGAGTCAGAGCAATGGTGCAGTAGATAGGTTGCTTGCCTTGCATACAATCTGCCCAGGTTCAGTGCCTTGCACCACCTATGGTCCCCTCCGCTGAGTAAGCTCCAAGTACTACCAGGTGGAGCCCAACACTAAACTAAAAAAAAATGATAATAATCATTAGTCTTTTCTGTTTGAAAATGTTGCTTAACTACACAGAAAAGAACTTGAATTGCCTATATCACAGCTGAGTATTCCAAAATACTTTATGGTTTTCAAGCACGACCTGAAAAGACAGAAGGCACAAATCATTATTTAGTTTCAGAGATGTGGAGATTGCTGCTACTTCTTGAGAAAGTTCCCTGCTGTCACAGATTGTTTAAGGTCTCTTTATAATGGGATTTCATCCATCATCATTCAGACTTTGTAGTAATGGAAATTTTTTTTTTATCAGGGCGCTCTTCCTCAGTGTGCAGTGCATCTACTTACTGAAACAACCTCCATTATAAATACTGAGATTTGGATTTATATGTGTCAGAAAACCAAGTAAACAGAGTGCATTGTTGGCTCTATGTTGACACGTCTTACTTTTCGCTCCTTATTATCATTATAGCCTGGTTCATTTATGATATCATCATCAGACCTACTTGCTCTCATTTCTGTCTGAAACTTGCTCATCAGGAATTTTGGAGAGAACGCCTTTGAACCTGAAACACTTTAATTATCGCTTGGCTCCAGAGAATTGTGAGCTCAGAAAGATACCCTGCTTTAGTGAGGAAAATAAAGATCTCTTTATGAAGATTATTTGCATTTGTCTAAGAGCACTCTGTTCATCCATTGTATGGAGGTGTGCCCAGAATAGAAATGAGCAAGGAGAAAAGATTGGTGGAGTGGATAGCTTTTTAATTCCTTTTGAGATGAGTTCTCCAAGTGGAGCTTTACTTTGAAGTGGTTTTGATTTTCCAAAACTGGGTATCTACCAATTTTGGGAAGTGTGAAAGCACTGCCCAAAGTCAGGAAAGAATGATTTTCTTTCACAGCTCCTTTACCTCCAATTTCCCATCCTATAGTCAAATTAGGAGATAATTGAAAGTTGACATTGTAAGAATAAGAAAAGGAACAGCTATAGATAGAAAAATTGTGCATAGAAGGGGGAGGTAAATAGAGGTTAAATAGAGGTTCAAATGTCATTTCTGGCATTGCTCTGTGTTCAGAACATCTGCTTTAGAGAAGTAAGAAAGAGGATGACAATAGAAAGGGAAAGTTGGGAGACAAAATGAGGTGTGTCTAATAAATAGAAAGAATTCCAAGAGGCAATATAAGTGATTACATTGGAACAATTTAGTTTTTGATGATTTAGGGCCACACCAAGCAATGCTCAGAGATGCTCCAGGTGCATTGCATGAGAATCATATGGTGTAGTGTCAAACCTGGGCCTCTGCATGTGAAGCCTTTGCCCAGTCCTTTGAGTTATTCTCTGACCCAAGACATAGTTCGAAAGAAACCATATAGCTTTTGTTTGTTTGTTTTGTATTTTGGGTCAAATATGTCAGTGTTTAGGAGTTATTTCTGGCTCTGCACTAACGAATCACTTCTGGTGAGCTCATGGGACATATCAGATGCAGGGGATCTAATCTGGATGGGTTGCATGCATCCTCGGTACTATCACTTCAGCCCATGAAATCATATAGATTTATATATATATATATAAATTTACCTGTGCATATTTATATAAACTATATATAACATGTTATATATAAATCTATATATAGTTGCCTGTCCTTAATTGTTTTCCTGATGGAGGAGGGTAGAGTACAAAAGGGACAGTAGTTGAGAAGAAGAGTTTGAATTCAAATGACATTGATGATGACTTTCCTAATCTAAGAAAGAAGCCATAACGAGAGAGTTTCCAAGGTGTGTAATTGTAGCATCAGAGCTGGAAATAATCAGTGTGAGTCCCCATCTAGCCCTCCATATTCTTCAGCAAATTTTGAGTGTTGACCGTTACCTAGGAGTCCATGGTGCAGGTGTACAGAGTGTCTCCCCTAGTTCTCCTTCACTCCTTCCTGATTCAACTTCTGATCACAGCATGATCAACTTCTGATCAACATCCTCATTGATCTGCCATTGTCCTGAACCCTGAGTCTCCTTCCTAAACACTCCCCTGTGTGTCCATATGGCTCCAGAGCAGGATTGACCCATGCTATAAATTTTGTTCTTTTTATGGGGGTCATAGTTTGGGGAGCCCACATCCAACTATGTTCAGGGCTTACTTCTGGCTCTGCACTCAGGAATTCATGGAATCAGATTGGATGCTGGAAATCTAACCACCAAGGTTGGTCACATACAAGGAACCAAGTAACCTTCCTGCTGTACCATTGCTCCAATTCCTAAATCACTCTTTTCTCATCAATTTGCTGTAGAACCTGGCACAGTCACCCCTCTGTGCCTCACATTCTCATCTAGAAAGTGGGAGGAAGAACTCTGAGTTTCCAAAGTGGTGCAGAGAAATGAGCTTGCTCTGACAGGTTCTTATCCTTTGGGAAAATGCATTTGCATTCGTAGTGATCTTATCTTACTGGACTCTTGTTGTTTGACTGTTAACCCACTCCTTCCTTCCAAGAGTCTAGCTATGCCTCCCTTTGTCCTTCCTGCCTGTCTTCTATTCAGCCAGTTTTTGACCATTTTTCCTCCTAGTCCTCAGACACCAGTTACAGCGCTGACCATCTCTTTCCATGGAGCTGTTTTTCACACCTTCACTATTCTGTGAGAGAAAAATTCCCCTTTCTTTACATCTTGACCTTTTATGTTGTCCTAAAGTTTGCTTTTTTCTTTCCCTCACTCTCTTCCCTTCCATTTATTCTGTTGTCACAATGTAAGGGCACTGCCCACATTTGTTCACGCTGCTAGCCAGGAATCATATGGTTTAGTTGTAGCTTATACACACATGCTCCCTGCAGTTTTCACTCATTTAGTCCTGGTGCTTACCTGGGGCAGAGAGTATTAAGCATATCCTTTAACTGTGGTGCTTGCACACTCTGTTTCACTTGTTCAGCAGAATATCATGACTGCTTGGCACAGTTGGGTGGTACCAAGGATTGATCTCATGACCTCACACTTGCAAGGCAGGTGCTTTCAATCATTAAATTAATGGCTTTAATTTGCACTCTTTTTTTTTTTTAAGACAGACCTCTGTTATGTGAAGACTAACATAAATCGTCTCCACTTCTTTTCTTCTGTCTCACCAAACTACAGCCACACATTTAAGGAAACAGACTTGATCACTAATTCAGATAACCTTTTTTTTTTTTTTTTTGGTTTTTGGGTCACACCCAGTGGTGCTCAGGGGTTACTCCTAGCTCTACACTCAGAAATTGCTCCTGGCAGGCTCAGGGGACCATATGAGATATTGGGATTCGAACCATTGTCCTTCTGCATGCAAGGCAAATACCTTAGCTACATGCTATCTCTCTGGTCCTCAGATGCACCTTTTTATAACATTTAATGAACACTCAATATGCAAAATATAACTTTTATTTCTAAGTGCTTTCAGAGGGACCCGGATGTTGTCCTTTATGTTATCCTTATGGTCAGGTACATGCTGAGTCTTCCAACTCCATTTCTGTGACAAACTGTTACTATCTATCCTTCATAACTCTACTCAAATGTCTCCTTATTCCTGTGTTCAACACTGGCAGCACCAGGGATAGAGCAATAAAATTGAGTGAGACATTCCCCTTTTGCAGAATTACGTGAAGAAAACCGACCATGAATAATTGAACATGATGATTTCAGATTGTGTTAAGAGCTGTGAAGGAAAGGCATGTAAGTCAGTAGAGGGTGAGAGATGAGTTATGGGAGGGAGGGGAAGAAAAAGAAGGAAGGTGAGAGGGAGAGGACAGAGAGGATAAAGAGAGAGAAAGGGAGAAAAGGAAAGCATTGGGGAAACATTCAGTCTTCAACAGAATAAATTCTTGGCCAGAGAAACCTTGTTGTTGGATTACAACCAGCTGTGCTCAGGAATTCTGGCTCTGTGCTCAGGGATCACTCCTGACAGGGTCAGGGAACCATTTGGTGATGCTGAGGGAAAAAAAGAAATGGGTAAGCTACATGCAAAGCAAGCACCTTACCCGTTGTGCTAACTTCTTTATTCTTTAGAGAAATCTTTACTGGTAAGGTAGCATTTAAACTGAGACCAGACCAATGTGAGAGAACCACACTCAGAAAAATGTGGGAACATCCTGTGCTAAGGCGCTATGGTGGAAGTGAGCCAGACCACTCTCTCCAGGAACCCAGGATGGTGTTGAGGAAGCTTTCTCATGGGTGTGATCAGTTCTACACGGGAGCCTGGAACGATCTGTGTACTTAGATGGCATCTCAGAAGGCTGCCATGTTTGTTTATGTCTAATTGTTAAGGCTCCAAGCCTCAAGGCGACGCTGTCATGTTTCCTTTTTAGATGTCTTGCCTTAGCAGGTACCTGAACCGATGTTGAATGGATGAGTCAGAGGCCATGAAGTTGCCTTCTTGTGGATGAGTTACCTGATTGTGTTACTGAGTTCACATTGTTCTTTAAGAATCCAGTATAGATCTTTTATCAGTTTTAGCTACTTCTGTCCTTGAACTTGGCATCACACTCTTCCCTGTACTATTGATTTCTAATCATGTACCCTTTCTTCCTTCTTGCCTCCCACAGTTCTTTACATGTTCCTGTACTGTCTGTCCTATAAGGGCATGGAAGGCTGCCAAGGGCCTTCCAGATGAAAACTATGTTCATACTTGGAGCACCAATAAATGAGACAAATAGACAAGGAGAAGGGAGTCTGAGTTCACAGGAAGCTGGAAGGTTTTGTAAGTTGAGGAGCAATGAAAAGCAGTGGCAACTGATACGATTATCTAGAAATGTCACTCTAAGGTTGCAAGATTGCACTTTGGAGTTTTAGAAATACTTTAATATTTTTTGTCAAAACCAATTGATGCATTTGTAAAACTTTATAAACTTTAACTCATGGTTTGTATCTATATGCTAAAATTTTATGTGGCAGTAGAATTTAGTTTTTTAATATGTGTCTCTGAAAGTAGATGACAATTTTCAAGTGAAACGGTATCACTTTTTTCTTTTCTTTACTTTTTTTGGGGGAACACCCAGTGATACTCAGGGGTTACTCCTGATTATGCATTTAGGAATCGCTCCTGGCTCAGGAGACCATATGGGACACGGGGGGATCAATCTGCAGTTCATCCTAGGTCAGTGTTGTGCAAGGCAAATGCCCTACCACTATGCCACCACTCTGGCACCACATTTTTATTTTCTATATAAGGAAGTAGAAGTTATTTAAACTATAACAATCACTGGGTGGGGGGTCAGTGTGGTACTACAGTGGGTAAGAGGCTTTCCGTATATGTTTCCTATTCAGGTTCTATCTTTGGTACCTCATGTGGTTCCCGAATCAAGCAGGAGTGATCTGTGAGCACAGAGCCAGCTGTAAGCCAGGTGTGTGTCTTTCCTCCTCAGAAAAACAAATCTAAAAAGTAATATCATAAGTGGTTAATATAGGTATCAATTTGAAGAAAACATCAGTTGCCAAAGTTGATGAAAGAGAGTGAGCAAAATTTACATATTTGGTCATAAAATAATTTGGAAGCTCCTTATATAAAAATATTTATTCTTATTTTATGTGCAATCATGATCATTTGGTTATATTTTAAAATCACAGCAGATTAAAGTTAATCATTGATAAGGGCAAAAAAGCAGCAAAATCCATTAAGTGACTGGAAGGACTCAAAAGTGCAGAGGGCTTAAAGAATGGACTCAGTTTTTCCAGTGCCTCACAATCCCATTCGCAAACAGCAGTCACCCTTTGGCACCACCATTATGCGAATCAAGCTTTCTCTGCAGGTTCACATTAAAAGACTGCAAGACCCAAAGCTATTCATTTGTTTTCCAAACTGGTAGCAAAGCCTGGCATGACTTGCATTTATTTGTTTGTTAGCAATGCTGTTTCACACTGATAGGAGGCTACTCAGTAAGTTCACTTTGATTTATGTGAATATGTTTGGTCGCAGCCACAACATGTTGTTCTTCATTACAGACCCTGTTGGGGTGTTATGAATCTGAAAGTATCATATTGTCTCTTCAAAATCTAAACAGCTGGTTGAAAGACCTGGAGAGAAAGGGTTTATGTTTCGGTGGTGCAATCATCAATATACATGAGGACTGGAGAGATAGTAAAAGGAGAAAGGATTAAGGAGTCAGCCCCAGTTCAATCCTTGATGGTGTCACATGTGGTCTTTTGAGTTTCACCAGGAATGATCCCTGAGCATCAGGAATAAGCCCTGACCACCACAGTGGTGGTCTCCAAACACACACACATAAATTAAGACATGCTATCCTTAATGAGGTAAGAGTGTGAGAGATGTTCTGCATTTTTTGATTATTGTCGTGTGTGACTTGGTTGTAGTGCTGATGGTGAATCTGGTGTAGATCCTCATATCAAACTCATACAAGGCAGACTTTTCACTACTTTTCCCAAATGCTTGCAATTTGTTATTGTTGAGGGAACACACAGCAGGTAGTCTCAGATGGGGACCCAGAGCCTACAATATAAATGTGGCTTTAATGAATGTGCCACATCCCCCAATCCAAAAGTTTTGCATATTTGTACTATTGTGTTCATTGTAGAAAAATTGTCATGAAGCATTCACAGTACATTTAGTGATGTGTGTGTGTCTTTTAAGATGAAATTAGATTTAGGGGGCAGGGCTAGCCATGTCAGGGTTTGGATTAAAGAAATCAACTATATGGTTGTTGGTGCTTGTTGTTCAGATCAGTGGCAAATGCTGAAAGTCTACCTAGAGAGTTAAGTTAAAATTGTTTTTATCAAGGATTGGGTTTGGGGAATGGTAGGGGACATGAAACATGGTGGAGGTATGCATTTGGGAGGTGAGTCATATTGGAACACTATAGGAAACTTTTTTATTAACAGTATTATAAATTATGGTGCCTAGATAAAATTGAAAAGGAACTATAGAAACTTTTCTTTTCAAAACTTTTCAATTTGTTAATGGAGTATTTTTATCCAACTTACTTTGGTTTGGGAATTACATCCAGTGGTGGTGCTCAGAAGCTACTTCTGCTGCAGTGTTTAGAGGTCACTCCAAATAGTGCTAGGGGAAATCGTCTAATGCCAGGATCAAACCTGGACCTCCAGCATGCAAAGCATGTGCTCAATCCTCTGAGTCTACTCAGATCAATATAATTGGAATTCTGTTTTGTTTCACCTCTCCTCCCCATGGGTCCCAGGACTCTGCTGCCAATGAAAAACAAAATTCACTGACAACTGAAGGAGAGCGAGTGTGCATGCTCATTGCCATATACCTACCCATGGAGAACTGTTAACTAGCTGAAGTTATTCTAGCTCATTAATTTAGATTCACACACTCTTTTATACATAAGAGATATGAAAACATAAAAAAAAACAAGTGAACTCTAGCAGGACAATAATTCAGGAACAAAATCAATAATAGAGTATTCGTTATTACCATGTTCTTGTTTTCTGTTGTAAGATAAGAGTTTATCCTCATTGGTCTCCATTTTAAAAACTGCGCTGGGGCTAGCGCCCCTGTGCGTACTATATATATTGAAAATAAAAATGAGAGGATGGACTCTCAGAACTCTTTTCCTACTTGTTTACTCTCAGCAGCCTCTTGGCCTCTTCCTTCCTTCGTTGTGTAACTGTGGTTGCTACCATACTAGTTTTCTGATTAGTTCCCACTCAAATGCATTTCCCGATATAGAACTGCGGGGAGTCATTTTGCAGACTCCAGAAGACTAAATCACAGATCAAAGTGGTGTCCAGGATTCAGCACCCTCCTCCTGACTATTTCTAGTGACATAAAAGGGACATGCATATCTCCTTTAAATATTGTAGATATGCTCCCTCAACTGCTATAACTATTATTGAATATCCCCTTAAACAGTGGCAACTGCGTCCACTGTCTTATGTTAGATTGTTTATTTTCACCACTTTTTAAATTTTCTTCTCTTTGTGAACTGTTCAATAAGGAATTTTGGTGAAAGAATCCCTCAGTTTAATGCTTATGTTTGAACCAAGTCACAGGGATTGTTGGACTTGTTCTTGCAGCCCCCATATGCACTGATAATGTGATGTGGCATTATTCCTTGTTTGCATAGGCACATTAAAATGGAAAATACTATACATACAGATAAGTTATTATCTAGTAGTGATAGGAACACACAGATCTTGTAGTGCAATGGAACCTTACACCCTGAATATTGACATAATGACCTGGCACAGGCCTCAGAAGAATGGGCATTCCCATTCACCCCTGAAACAGGGAAGCCATCTATGAAACATCCAAAGTTGTCTATAACATCACCTGGAAGCAATCCTCTACCAGGGAAGACCCTACTGCTGCTCTGACATTGATCTACTCAAAAGAGTCTTCCCTTAACACTGAGAAGACTTAACAACAACAACAACTACCTGCTTACTGGACAGGGCTTCCTGAATTGCCCTTTAATTGTGAGTTGAAATTAGAGGATGCTCCGCACCATCCTGACTTCAATGTAGGATATGCAGATTGCAGGATCTTTAATACAGAAATCTGATGCCAACAACAGAGACTATGTGAAAAATAAAACTCTATTGACACTACAGACAATGACCTGGATTGGACAAACTAATTTGCCTGGAGTCTAGAATTAGTCTTATGCCAGGAAACTTCAGGGGTAGGGTCTCCTTGTATTTAGGCCAAGGCTTTTCCTTTCCATGTCCCCTATATTTTGGTGGGCCTATGCAGATGATAATTGCCACTCTAACGCAATTTTTACTGTGCTCCTTTGACTATAAACCTTAAAACAAAACCACTTAAACTTTTGAGGTTAATGTAAACTAATATGCATGTGCATGGAAATATAAAAAACTACTATGACTTCAAGTTTAAGGAGTTACATAAATTTTATGGCTTTAGATTGCCTTGTGTACTGCTAAGAAATGTTATAATGTTCTACAATCTGGGGTCATGAGGGACAAAGTAATTGTACACGGGTTCTGTTTTATTTTTCTTAATGTTCTTTGACTATAAGTTCAAAACTAAGGTGTCAGCAGGGGAATTTCTTCTGAGAACTCTGTTTTTGGGTCATTGTCCTTCCACTGTAATTTTACCTTGTACTCTTTCTTTGCATCATTGTTCACATAATAAAAAATATATAAATATAATGGAAAAAAGAAAGGTAAGTGTTTATCTTAAAAAATTAAATCATAGAAAAATATATTGACTGAAATAGTGAAAATGACTTCTAGCTACACAATACTAAAAATATGGTGGCAATGTTTGCTGATATTATTTTCAACTTTTTGTTTGCTTTTGTTTTGAGGCTAACCCCAGCTGTGCTTAGGGCCTATCCCTAGCCTGATGTTCATGCATCACTTCTTAGCAATGCTGTGGTGAGGTGTGGAAAACCTTATGTTGTACCTTATATAGTAGGGGTTAAAAATGGACTTTCTGCATGTACTCTACCCCATTGAGTTATCTTTCTGCTCTCCTTAGCTATTCTTGAGTTATTTTTTAAAAAATTAATTTTTTAAATAAAAATACCATGTCTTCATTCGGTCAGCTTCATAGACTCAAACTATTCTCAAAAGAGATGTAAACCAAGCTGTGAAAAAGTCTCAGTACACTGGTCACACAGCTGAAAGCTGGCAATCTTTTTTTTTTTGTTTTGTTTTGTTTTTGGGCCACACCTGGTGACGCTCAGGGGTTACTCCTGGCTATTTGCTCAGAAGTCGCTCCTGGCAGGCACAGGGGACCATATGGGGAACCGGGGGATCGAACCGCCGGCCGTCCTAGGTTAGCGCAGGCACCTTACCTCCAGCGCCACCGCCCGGCCCGGAAAGCCGGCAATCTTAAGAGAGGAAGTGGGCCAAGTCATCACCCTGCTGAAGTCATGCCAGCTAGACCCATCACCCACAATTGCCTCTTTGCCACTGACCCTGCTACACAACTCATCTATGGATTTATGGCTGGCTCTTTGCAGACACCAATCTTACCAGAATTCCAGGTAGGCTAGTATTTGGGATGACATCACCAGGACTCTTGGAGTATGTGTGGGCCTCCTCCTCACACCTTTTCATACTTCTAGGAAGCCCGGCAGTCAAAACCACTCCTGACAAAAGCCAAAGTATCAGCAATAGTGTTTGAAATTCCTGGACTACCTGGCCACAAACGTGGAGACAACTCCAATTTTTTAAAAAACTGCCATCTCTCTAGGAACATACCAATTTAGATGCCAATGTGTATTTGAAGCCACCTAATGTTCAGAAACAAAAGAAGCAACAGAATGATCAACTAGCAACAAGAGCTTTATGAACCTTCTGACAATGACTTAAAGACTTTCTGTGAAATATACAATAATTTTCACAAATTTTCTTATTGCTGTACTTTTTTTTTAATTTTCCTTCTTTCTTTTATTTTTTTAATAATTTCACTCTCATTACCTGGAAACAATTGTATTATGATCAACTATGTCAACTATGTGATGATACATGGTCCTTAAATAAAGTAGTTTATAAAAAATTTTAATCTCTATCAAAGTAACCTTGGTTTATAACAATTTTAGTTATATAGCATTAAACCTTCACATTTGTCCAGACCAGCTTTTTCTGACTTTTTCAGACTGTGAACTACTTCTGACCTTCTTTACTTCCTCTGGCCTCTCTATTTTGTAGCTCAGGTGTAGCTGATCCCCTAATCACATGCTCTTGTCCCTCATTTATGCTATCTTTCACCTGGGCCCCTTGGAATAACTTTGGGCTCTTGGTTGAGATTTGTAGGCCTGGACTCTAGTATACCTCTTGCACACATCTAAAGTTTAATTTCTGTACATCACCATATCAGTAATCCCCTTTTTCCCACTCACCAATCTTCTCCCCTCTGCTAACTTCCAAAGTGCTCTCTGTGGTACCATCTCACACCACAGAGACAGGCACACATCACAAAGACCAAAAACAATAAGTGTTGGTGGGGATGTGGGGAGAAAGGAACTCTCATTCACTGCTGGTGGGAATGCAGCCTAGACCAGCTCTTAGGGAAAACAATATGGAGATTCATCAAAAAACTGGAAATGGAGCTCCCATTTGATCCAGGTATACCACTCCTAGGGATATACCTTAAGAACACAAAAACTAAATACAAATATCCCTTCCTCACACCTATATTCATCACAGCACTATTTACAATAGCCAGACTCTGGAAACAACCAAGATGCCCTTCAACAGATGAGTAACTAAAGAAACTGTGGTACATATACACAGTGGAATAGTTTGCAGCCGTCAAGAGAGATGAAGTCATGAAATTTCCTATACATGAATGTACATGGAAACTATTATGTTGAGTGAAATAAGTCAGATGGAGAGAGAAACACACAGAATAGTCTCATTTATGTATGGGTTTTAAGAAAATGCAAAGCATTTTTGTAATAATGCCCAGAGATGAGGGACAGAAGAACTGACTCACGATATGAAGCTCACATCAAGGAGGGATGAGTGCGGTTGGAACACTAACAACTACCATGAACATGGTAATGAGTGAGAGAAGTAGAATGCCTGTGTTAAATACAGGCAGGGGGTGTGAGTGGAGGGATATGGGGCGCATTGAAGGTGGAATGTTGCACTGGTGAAGGGGGGTGTTCTTTTTGTGACCAAAACTCAACTACAATCATGTTTGTATTCACGGTGTTTAAATAAAGATTAAAAAAAAAAACCAAAGTGCTCTCAAAGTACTTCAGTATTTGTTTTTGTTTTGTCTGCTCATTTGCTCTGTTTATATTTTACAAGGTTGAAATCAGGCAGAATATGTCTTGCTCTGCCTTAATTTTACTTAGTATAATACACATAAGATCCATTCATGTTGCAAATGGCAAGATGTCTTTCTTTCTTTTTCTTTTTTTTAAGCGGGGGTGGGGGGGAACCAGAGCTAGAGTATAGCAGGTAGGACATTTGTCTTGCAAGTGGCCAACAGGGTTCAATTCTGGCATTTCATATGGTCCTGTCAAGTCCATCAAGAATGATTCTTGCATGCAGAACCATGACTAACTTCCGAGCACCACTAGGTGTAGCTCAAGTCCCCCTTCCCCACCCCCCCCAAAAAAAAAACCTTAAAAAAGAATATAGGAGGGGTCAGAGAGATAGTAAGGGGGTAGGAAGCTTGCCTTTAAAGTGACACCACATAAGGTCCCCAGCACAGCAAGGAGTGATATCTTATCACAGAGACTGGAGTAAGCCCTGAATATTTCTGGGTGTGGCCTAAAAGTCACAACAAAATAAACCTGAAAAGACTAAGAAGGACAGGATTCCATTTTACCCTCTTAATCTTCTGGACTGGAATATACCCTGTGGTGCTCAAGGGTTATCCCTATCTCTCTGCTCTAGGGTGATTCCTGGCAGAGCTTGGAGAATCATATGTATTACATGAGATTCTAAATAGGCTCAGATGATTTCAGATCAAGTGCTTTACCTTTTGTTCTATTTCTCTGTTTTGTTTTTTTTTTTCTAATCCATTCACTGTTAGTCATTTTTTTAGACTAAATTAACTCAAATTACATATGGTACCTTGGCCCTCTCCAAATACAACTACACACATTGATTTCTGTTAATATTATTACTATATTACTTTCAAGCATGAGCTAGAATTTCATTGTATATAGTATAACTAAAACTCTATAATTTAGTAAAGATTTACTTTTTATTATAATAATTTTCTTTCCTCCCTTGAGATACATGTGCTTTTTCGCTTAGACGTAAGTACAAAAATTAAAATCCCTAGATTACTTTAGAAAAAGCTGTAAATAACAACACAAGAGCTAATTAAAATGGCAAATGTCTTCCTCTGCGGAACAAGCAGTACAATGATTTTAAAAAGATAAAAACAAGTGACGTCTCTTTTGCATATTAATATAATTGGAGTATTACTAATAAATAGATTGGTGACTCAGACAGGAAAATTGAATTTTCTTCAATTGTACATAGCGCTAGAATTTCTGGAGGAAATAAGTCTTGTTGTAAAAATAAACTTTGACTCAGTTGCTCAGATAGGATTGATTTATCTCCAAGTGGTTATTTGAAGGTTAGTAATACTAACAATGAGGCACTCTGGTGACCTAACCTCAGTATAAAAGAAAATGCAACCTGAATACTTTGACCACAAATTATCATCTGTCCTTCTGCCTATTTCAGCCTTTCCTATTTCTCTGCATTAATAATCTCCCTGCTGTACGCATCTTTGCAATACTTTCCTCCTGCAGGAATTGGGCTAGTAATGAGGATAAATATCTCTTAACCTCCTTTGCATACAACTGCAAGTTGCCTTTGTTAGCTTTCTGTTTTTATTGGTCGTACTCCTGGCTTTGTGCTTAGAAATTACTTCTGGCAAGCTCAGGAGACCACATGGGATGCCGGGCATCCAACCTGGGTCAGCTGCCTTCAAGGGAAACTCCCTACCAGCTGTGCTATTGCTCTGGCCCCCTATTAACATATGAACATTTCTTGTTCTGCTTTTCTAGTTCTATATAGGCAAACATGTTTGATCACTGTTTCTTTTACATGCTAGTATTTAACAAATAAATGTGTTCTTAAATAATATATCATTTAATTTTTCTTGTAAAAATAAAGGGCGCCTTGTGAATAATTTTCTGTGGGCCTCATTCAACTTTGTTGTCCCTCAAAGGGATCTCTACTGATGAACATACCTGTTTCCTGCTACAGACTGTTTTGTGATCTAAATATACAGAAACATATTGCTTCTTCTTTCAGGTCTATGTACTTTTAAATTTTCACATATGAGTCCTTTAATTCCTAGTTACTTGGAATTTGGTTTTCAAGTCCCACTTATTTAAGGATATTCAAACATACTATTAATTAAATTTCAAGTTACATTTTTATTAAAAATAGTTTAGGTTAGGGGCCCGGGAAATAGCATGAAGGTAAGGCGTTTACCTTTCATGCAAAAGGTCATCAGTTCCAATCCCGGTGCCCCATATGGTCACCCGTGCCTGCCAGGAGCAATTTCTGAGCATGGAGCCAGGAGTAACTCCTGAGCGCTGCTGGGTATGACCCAAAAACCAGAAAAAAAAATAGTTTAGGTGATTATGCTTACAATTACATTTAAGTTTATAGTATTAATATACACCACCACCAAAATGTCCATGATTTTTTTTACCACTGTCCTCATATTGTTTCCATTCTAATATTTATTACCTTCTCCTCTCACTGTTTATGCATACATTTTGTAACTCGAGGCCAAAAGTTTTTAATTGTTCAGTAATGTCTACTCTTTGTTTTGTCTCTATATTACACAGATGACTGAGATCATACATTTAAATTTAAATCTTTAAAACTTTGCCTGACATTTCTAATTCTATTGTCTTATAATTATAACTATAATGTCTAGATTAAGGATCAGCAAATGCTCTTGCCACCTGCTTTTCTATGTAAAACTAAGAATGGTTGGCACATTTTAAATGGCTAAAAACAAAATAGAAGTAAACTACTTGGGCATGTTGATATTATAAGTAATTCAAATTCAGCATATGTAAATGAAGTTTATGGAATAGATGACCAAATCATTTACTTAATCATTATCTTTGTTCCTGAAAAAGCAAAAGATCATTAAAATTTTCCAAGTATACTTCTAAGACTATGTTTTTGCTAGGGTGGCTGTATGGACAAAGTAGAATAGAAACCATTTCCTATAAAAATTACCCTATTTACCATCTTGTACTTTACAAAAATTGTTTTCAACCTTTGACCTAAGCAATAAAAATTCTTTAAAGTGTTGTGAAGTATGCTGGTAAATTATATACTTTTTATTGATGTGATGAGAATGTGTACTTTAATGATCATATCTAAATTTGTGCCTATATTATATTGCTTTATATCTATATTTATATTCATGTAGTCACCAGTAAATCAGTGAGTAAGAGAGTTTTGAAATAACCCAATTGATGTGGATTTTTCAAATTTTCCTTGTAGATTTATTTTTATCAACAAGGTAAGAAAGTGATGGCACGCTTTATCATTAAGGTTTGTATATTATAGTCCATGATGTATGATATCAGTACAGTGACAGAAATCTTTTCTTCATTATAACATATCAGATTTATCTTGTACCATTCTTATATTCATAAGTAATATATAGTTTTGAGTCTACATTTATTTGCATTTTGTGTGTATGTGTTTTGGGGCTTTGCATTCAGCTGTGCTCAGAACTTACTCCTGATACTGTGCTCAGGAATCATGTGATTCTGGGGAATGAACCCCGGAGAATCATGTGCAAGGGGAGAGTATTACTGTACCATTTCTCTGGCCACATAACACATCATAACATAATATATATGTATATATATTTATTTTTAAAGTGATCATACCTGTTAGCTTGGGGGATACAGGAAGGGACGTAGTACTGAGGATTGAATTCAGAGCCTCACACATGTAAAGCATGTGCTCTACCAATTGATCTATATTCCCAGCCCATCTAAATCAATATTTATATCTGTATCTTAATCAATATATCTCTATATATCATTTTTTGATTTTAGGGTCATACCTGACTGTAGTTTGCTTATTACTCTGCACTAGTGGTACTCTCTGTAAATCATGTGGAGTGCCAGATTGAATCTGGACCAAACATATGCAAGAAAAATACTTATTGTGCTATCTCTCTGGCACCTTAACTATATATGTGTATATATATATTAGTTTTATTAAAAATGTATTATGTCATCATAAATTACAAAGTTACTTGTGGTTGAGTTCAAGTACACAGAGTTCTCTTTTTTTATTTTTTTATTTTTTGGCCTGCCAAACCTTTTTTTTATTTTATTTTATTTTATTTTTTTTTGAGAGTTCTCTTAATTATACTTTTAATCCCACATATTTGACATTATCATTACTATCATCATTTTTACATATTACATATACATAAGTTCCTTTAAATTTTTCAAAATGCTTATCAACTTATTTGCTCATAATTTTTTTCTAGCATCTAAAAATTGCATTGAGTCACCTTTTTTTTTTTTTTTTTTGGTTTTTGGGCCACACCCAGTGGTACTCAGGGGATACTCCTAGCTGTCTGCTCAGAAATAGCTCCTGGCAGGCACAGGGGACCATATGGGACACCGGGATTAGAACCAACGACCTTTGGTCCTGGATCAGCTGCTTGCAAGGCAAACACCACTGTGCTATCTTTATGGGCCCGAGTCACCTTTTTTACAGTTTTTTCTGGGCACAAAATTCTAGGTTGACAATTACATTTTGGCAGCAGGTAGATATCCCAAGATTGCCAGTACTGCTGTTGAAAATTGTTTGGTTCACTAGTCTTTTCTTTGCAGGTAAGTTTTTTTTTCCCCTGAAGATGTTTTTTTTCCCTCTCTGGTGTTTGTTTGCATTTGCACGTTAGCATGTTTTGTTTTGGTATTCCTTTCATATGTGTTGTTTGGTATGTCATACTTTTCAAGTGCACTACTTGTAGCACTTCCACTTTCAGCGAAGTTTTGTTTTATATTGATTTTAAAACAGTAGCCACAAGAGATTAAAGTACAAATATCACTTTGCCTTTTAACTCTGTTCCAGTCATGACAGTTTGTCATTCTGGACTTCTGATGAGATAAATGTTAAATCTTCAAAAAAAAAAAAACAAAAACAAAAACAAGAAGAAATGTTAAATCTTCATTCAGTCTATCATCAATATCACCAAATCTTTGCTCATTATTTTTTTTTTTTCCTTTTACATCTAGTACTACAGCTGGCTATTTCTTCCATCTCTTACACTTTTTTTTCTTTAGATAAGTCCATCTTACTGAATTACAAATTTAAGTAATTATCTCTGTTCCATAAATTAAAGCTCATTTTTAAAAACATGTTTAGTTATTTTTAGATAACATTTTGTTATCTAAAACATTTTGTTTTGTTCTCGGGCCACATCTGGCAGTACTCAGAGATTACTTTTTACTCGTAGTCTGAGATCACTTCTAAGGGGGAGACTGGAAATCATATGAAGTGTTAGGAATCAAACCTGATTTGACCATCTGCAAGGCAAATGCTCTCTCGCTGTACTATCACTGGGGCCTAATTTTTAGATAACATTTTATTTATATTTAAAATTTTTATTTCTTTTAATATCTAGATTATAAAACTTTGTCTCATAAAATGCATTTGACTTTCACTCACAGAGGTTAATATTAATTATGTTCTTTACTTATGAACTTTTTTTTATTTAAACATTTTGATTACATATATGATTGTGATAAGGTTTCGGTCATGTGAAGAACACCCCCTTCACCAGTGCAACATTCCCACCACCAATGTCCCAAGTCTCCCTCCCTCCCACCCCACCCACACCTGTACTCCAGACAGGCTTTC
>PVKC010016720.1:0-20428 GCA_004027635.1 Crocidura indochinensis
TTTTTTCTTAAATAACTTATGGGATAATTAGATTAAATGCTAATATGCTTATAGATGCTTATACCAGAAGTGGAATTATAAGAATGTTTCATGCATGGAGTTAGGAAAAACATTGTTTGTATTAATGAATCAACAAAGATATTAACATCATGAGGATTAAAATGATAAATGACAACGTGGAGACAATGTATAGTGATTTATATATCATGCCAAGGCATGGTTGAGCAACAATGGCAATGGAGAGAGAGAGAGAGAGAGAGAGAGAGAGAGAGAGAGAGAGAGAGAGAGAGAGAGAGATCTCACACACAGAGAGAGGAATGACTTTACATTTACTACTCTAAATATAAAATAAATGTTTAGATAAAAGGGATATTTGCATAGTTCATTTTGTGAAATTAGTATGGTTACTGTTTGTAGAATCTTACATCATGTTATACATTCAGTGGCTAGACATTTACCCAGTCTGATGATACAAGAACATTTATCTTTCTTTTCAGGGGGCGGGGGGAGCACACCTGGCGGCGCAAAGGGCTTTCTCCTGGCTAACTGCTCAGAAATAGCTCCTGGCAGCATGGGGGACTATATGGGACGTCCAGACTCTAACCAACCACCTTAGGTACTGGAGTGGCTGCATGCAAGGCAGTCGCCGCTGTGCTATCACTCCGGCCCCAGAAGAACATTTTTTTTTTGAGGGAATTGATACTTAGGACTTAAGATTCTTGGCTCAGTGTTCAGAAATCATTTCTGATGGGGCTCAGAGGACCATATAGGAGGCCAAGTATCAAACCTAGGTTGTCTGCAAACAATAGAGGTATCTTAACTGCTATGCTCTCTTCATTCCAACTCCTTGTCATTGCTATCCACTGGATTCTGATTTTATATTAAGTCAACTTTAATCATATTTATACATTTTATGATGCTACCCCTTATCTCTATCAATACAACTTTCTTTGGGGATCATCATGTTTATATTACACCCATAGCTATTTGAGTAAAAATTAGCTAAAATATTGATCCTATATACTAAATTATTTTCCCCAAGCAGCCACTTTTATTTATTTTACTTATTTTTCCTTTTCATTTTTTTTCATTTTTAAAATTTTTTTATTTTATTTTTTAAATTTTTAATTATGTGAACACTGATACAAAAAAAGAGGACAAGGTAAAGTTACAGTGGAAGGACAATCATCCAAAAACAGAGTTCTCAGAAGAAATACCTATGTTGACACCCAATTTTATTTTATTTTATTTTTATTTATTTATTTATTTATTTTTTTGGTTTTTGGGCCACACCCGGTGACGCTCAGGGGTTACTCCTGGCTATTCGCTCAGAAGTCGCTCCTGGCAGGCACGGGGGACCATATGGGGAACCGGGGGATCTAACCATGGTCTGTCCTAGGTTAGCGCAGACAAGGCAAGCACCTTACCTCCAGCGCCACTGCCCGGCCCCCACAATTTATTTATTTATTTTTTTTTGGTTTTTGGTTTTTGGTTTTGGGGCCACGCCTGGCTGCATTCAGGATTTACTCTTGGCTCTGTACTCAGTGGCCAGCACGGGGACGGACGATATGGGATGCCGGGATTTGAACCTCCTTGGTCCAGGGTTAGCTGGAAGGCAAACGTCCTTCCACTGTGCTATCTCTCAGGCCCCGACACCCCAATTTTAAACTTACAATCAAAGAACAGCAAAACAGAACCCATGTACAATTACTTTGCTCCCCAAGATCCCTGTACATTATAAATTTTCCTAGAGGTACACAAAGCAATCTGAAGTCATTTTTTATGTCTTTATTTAGGCACCATGGTTAATGCTGTCTCTGAGGCAAGAAGTATGAAGTTCGGAAGAATATAAAACTTCTGAGACAGAGTAGAATTATTTCTTTCCTATTCTTAGATTTTGGTGTCTATCGCTAGGTTTCTGGGTTTACAGATACATAATCTCAATTTCTATCTCAACTTTCATAAGGTTTTATTTACCACTATTTTTTGTCTTCACATGGTTATGTTTTCAAAAGTTTAGTTTTGAGAACTAAAACTCCAATATGAGTTCAATCAAACCAATTAGTTATATGCCAGAGTTCCATTTTTAAATATGCTCTCATTCTAGGTATGGGAAATTAGGGTTTCACACACTATCTTTTAAAGAAAAAGAAAAAAATCTAAAACATGTGTACATTATTTTTTTGCAATAGAACAATGCTTTTTTTTTTTTTGCCAAGTCAGTGATATTATTAAATAGCATATAGTAGAACTATTATCAGCAATTTGTAACATGTTTTCAAGATTGTTTGGGAGTGTTGGAATGAAATAAACTGAATTTTGTAGGGGATGATGCAGTTGGTAGTACATTTTCTTTGCATGGTGCCAATGCAGATTAGAATCTCAGTGTTCCAGATGGTTTTCCAAGCACTATGCCAGCCAGAAGTAATTATTGAGTGAGAACCAGGAGTTGCCCCTGAGTATTGCTGCTGTGGCTCAAAAAATATCTAAGTAAGAGACACTTAATTATGTTCAAGCCATTTACATGTTAAACATTGATAAATTAATTTGCAATGCCTATTAAAATACATATGTAGATAGAAATGTACCATGCCAGATTGAGGCTAACAGTAAAAAAACCCTTGATGATTTCATGTTTATAATCTCATTGAGTAATTTGTAGGACTGTTTTTTTGCACTTAAATACCATAAAAATAATGGTATTTAAGGTAAATAATAATGGGCTACATGACCAATAAAGCACCTTCTTTTTCAAGTTGATATCTAGGAACATATTTTAGAAAAAAATATACACGTCAAGTTGCCTATTACTTTTCTGTAGATATATGAGAAGTCTAGCAGTGCATGTAGAGTGTTCTGTTCTGACAGGCAGGTGCCCCAGTGCCACAGTAACATAACTCTCAGTTTGCAGATTTCTCCTGATTTGTTAGGACAAGACAATGGCATATTTTAGATCACAGAAGTAATGATAAAGGAAGAGACCAACTAGTGAGAAGCTTCTGCCTATGCAAGGTAATTCCACATTTCAATAGAAGTGTCAGTTTGCTTTAGAGCAAGAAAGGTTTTGCAGCTATAAAAGAAAGGGCTCTGGGGAATGTGCTGTGACATTTTCTCACTAACTCTCCAGCTCTCTCCGGGTTCCTATGTGGAATGTCAGGTTCAGTTCTCATAGCTGATTCACATAGCTGCAGTCAATTGTCAGTGCTGTTTTCTTTCATTTCCACCTGGGTTTCAGTCGGTTTGTCACTGATTTTTAAACCCATGAATTATGCCTTTTATTCTTTGCTTTGTTCAGTTAATCCCTTAAGGGACTTGACTGTAATGTTCTCTTTAAAAAAAAGTGGGAGGGGGAAAGAATGAATTAAAAATTTGCTCACAGATGTACCTATATACTGCTTTTCTAGATAGTTTTTTAATTGAGAGAATTTGTTTTATAGCACCACATTTAAGAATTCCCATATTTAAGTGGGAACCTTTCCACTCAACCAAATTCATTTCACCAATGTTTAATAACTCCATAGAAATTTATTAGACTTTTTGTATCTACCTCCTTTGTTTTCCTGTGAATTAAAATATATTTACCAAACTCCAAGGGTGTGAGTTTTTTGGTTTTGTTTGCTTTTAAAAAAAAAAAAAACACATTCTAAACATAAAGAATTAAAGTCATAAAATATTGAAAGTTTCCTTTAGAAACAAGCATTCAGAATATAGGTGTACAAGTGAAAGGTGCCTTCTACCTTTCTGAAGTTCTTTGGGCTTATTGAATAATGAAATTTCATCAGTCAGGTTAGTGGGAGGACAATTCCAAATACGAATACATAAAGAAGGAGATGGAGAACTTACACTAAGGGTTCATATGCCAAATAAGAGAATGAGATGGAGTCTGGAGAATTTAGGAAAGAGAAGGGATTACAAAATGATAGGGAATGACTTCATGACACTGCACATAAAATTAAATTTTAGAGTTAGGAAGAACATTTCTACAGATAATATAACATATCTGAACATTATCTTCTAACTTTATTCTCCTAGAGAATGATTACTGATTTTCTTTGATGCCCTTGTCTGAATTAAACTCCACATTTCTTTGACATGTATTATGATATCAGTAGATGTCTTAAAAGTTCTTATTTGAATAGTTTATAGAGTCTCATATTTGAAAGAAAAATAAATATACATATCCAAAATGTAGTTCTAGCATAAGGATTATTTTAATATAGCTATTTATAAAGAAATAAAAGACACTGAATAAGAAAAACAAAAACCCTAGCAGGTTACCCTTTTGTAACAGACATTTCTAAGGGAAAGTTATCAATATTTATAACGCTTCTTCTTTTCCATACCAGGACAACTAAATTCTAGAAACTTTTATCAGTAGACAAATAAAGAGGGGCTGGAGAGGCTTTCATGCAGAAGGTCATTGGTTCGAATTCTGGCATCCCATATGGTCCTCCGAGCCTGCCAGGAGCAATTTCTGAGTGTGAAGCCAGGAGTAACACCTGAGCACTGCCGGTGTGACCCCAAAACCAAATAATACTACTAATAATAACGATATTCACATATTGATTACTGTACTTTTCCTAATCAACTAATATAATTGGCTTCTGCCTTCATCACAAAACCTTTCTTTTATCTTCAACTAAAAATACAACTAAAGATGATGGTAAATTGGATAATTTCAAAAGCTATTATCTTTGTATATTTCCCATGTCTGAATATTAGTATTTTCTATGTATACAGATGTTATCAAACTTCTGATTGTTTTTCTCCTGCTAATATGGCCTTTATTAAAGAAATTGTCTCACTAGAAGGCGATTAGAAGGGTCCACTAGAAGAAAACTATTTTTCTTCCACTACTTTACAAAAATATCAAGACCATCAAGAAATTTGTTCTTATACAAGCACATTTGGGAAATCAAATTTAATCAAAATTTCCCAAAAGAAAATCTTATAGCAGCAAAATGGAGCTTGAGAGACTCCCATGGGTGAATACTTCCATATCTATAAGATTTATAGTTAAGCATACTAAAATCCATGATGGTTAAGGAACAGTACATTTGAATACATTTCCTCTAAAAAATGAAGTTTGTAAAGCATATAACGCTACAAATTTTTATTAGGGATGATTTCTAGTGTTTTCTATTCAGGTTCTAATTTTGATGCTGTGTCTTTACTTGAGAATATTTCTGTGGCAACTGGTCAGACATGAATATTCCATCTGTATTCCCTGAACTAAGAACACTAAGTGATCTTCACAGAGATTGTGTTTCATGTACTTCTAACTATATGCTCTAGAGACTAGAATGTGAAAAACACCAGACTAAAGTTAAAGCAATTTTAATGATTTTATTTTTAAAACTTGGTCTTTTGGCTTAGTACTCTGAATTATTATTAATTGAAGTATTCCACTTAGAAACCAGGTCTCTGACACAAAAATCTCCCATATTAATTGAACACTGACCAAGTTTTGCTTTAGTATTTTTTAAATTGAATTGAATTATTAAGGCCTTGAGCAACAAGCACAAAGGTTGGTTTTGTTTTAGTTTAACAAGCTGAGTCAGACACAGGCACAACTCTTTCTTCATTAAGAATTTCTAATTAAAGTTATAAACCAAAATGCTTGTTAAAATAAAGATTTCAAATGACTTTAATCACACTTAAGTTTGAGAGTTAGTGTTTTAATATTGAGAATATTTACTGATAAAATGGGATTAAAAAAAAGCAAAAATGCCTAAAAGCCATATGGCATTAAATACCATAGCATGTTTCTAATTTTCTTCTCATTCTATTAATAGACTGGATCTTTGATAAAATTTCCCAGAGTTCAGAGACAAACAATTTCTCAATAATGGCCTCTTTTTCTATGATGAAAGTTTTGCTTAATAAAACATTGTTGCTTCCTTTAGGCTCCCTGCCCTTCTTCATAAACAATATTCTAAATAAAAGATTCTTGGATGAAAGTTTTAATGCATACAGTGTATTGCTGGATTTTCAGTCGTAATTTTTCAGGAACGCAAGAGAGGCTTCAGAAACTAGTATTGGAATTGAAATATAAGACCAATGTTTTGGGTTTCCCAATATCCACTCTGCTATCAAAGAAATCTAATATGCTAAACAGTGTAAACAAAATATAGTAGTGCTTGCAGTGTATGTCTGTTTGCATGCATGCACATATGTGTCTATGTGTGTACGTGAAAGGTATTATTGCTGGCTCAGTCTTCAGAGCTATTAAAGGTTATGTTGTGCTCCAAGAATTAAACTTGTAACTCCCACATTCAGAGCATGTGCTTAGCCCTTTGAGGTCCTTCTAGACCACACAATATTTTTTAAATGTAGTGATTGGGTTAAATGGTTTTGAAGACCCCTTTGGAAACTTAAAGTGATATGTGAAGCTATGTCTTAATTATACAAAAGAAGTATTGGTACTACCTTTTAACTGATACGTATATGTATTTCTCCTTTTCTTTATATGTCTGTATAATAATTTATTAGGAAGAACAACCAAATTGCAAAAACTTCATGATAACATTTATTTTGACATTATTTTCTCAGACTTCTCTGTTTTATAAGATTCTCAATCTACCTTTTTATTTTTTGATATTTTCCTTACAAATAACATATTCCAATAAATTATGCACATACCAGTGTGTTAACTTTGATATGATGAATTTACTTCAACTTGGAATATAGGAGTATAATAATCTACTAAGAGTTGAGTTTTTGAAAATCAAAGCATAATGACCTCATTCTGGAAATGCAGTCTAAATAAAAAATAAAGAATTAGTATATGGCCTTGAATTATATAAGGCTGGAGCTTGCTCAAAGCCAGAGCTTCATGAACTATAGATAGGATTTAGGGAGAAAAGGCTGGAAAAAAATGACTTACACTCTTTATTTCTCCTAAATTTTTAAAGCATCAATACATTAATTTTCAGAAATTAGTAAACTTTAATATCTACAGAAAAACTAACATAACAATAGTGATTTATTTTACTGTGTATCATATAAAATATAATATAAAATTTAGAGTTAAAATCATAAAATAAAATTTAGGTCAATAATGTGTGAAAACAGGAATTTTTAACATATCATTTACCTTTATACTCTAAATGTATGAATTAACACTTTTGCTAGAAATGTACAATGTAATGTTAAACTACACCTAACAGCTAAGAAATAATTGTAAGCTAATTTTAATAATGCACAATCATTGTACAGATGGGGAAGGGAGAGGTGTAAGTTAAATGGAAATGCTAGATGCTAAATTATTAAGAGTGGTTCTTCATTATTTTCAGGATACACAATTGGATTCTCTTAAAAATTAGAATATGAACAGGCCCTTTATCATGCTACATGGTTTGCTGCATCTTAAAAACAAGACTTCTGCTGTTGCAAAGCTCTTATAAATTAGAAATGTTATTGGTGGTAGGAAATGAACATTAGTGAAAGGATGAATGTTGGAATATTGAATGACTTAAATTTAAAAATACAATTTAGAAATAAAATTTAAACAAATATGACAATGTATAAATTATAAACAACTTTTGAACTCTCTAGATCCTAGTAATATTTTTGTTTTGGGGGGGGCGGGGTCACACCAGCAGCACTCAGGGGTTATTCCTGGCTCTATGCTCAGAAATTGCCCCTGGCAGGCACAGGGGACCACCACCGTCCTTCTGCATGAAAGGCAAACGCCTTACCTCCATGCTATCTCTCCAGCCCCATAATTTCATAAAAATTATTTTTTTTAAATGTGGGAAGTTGATTCTATTGTTTACATCACAGACTCCAAATGTTTGATGACATATTGTGAATACCTCTCTATAAAAGTTAGCATTTCTTGAATTGTTTTCATGTTTACATGCTAGTATTAATTTTCTATCATTCTCATAAAATAGAAGTTCCATGTAGCACTTAAAAATCGAATATAAGGGAACTTCCCCTCTGCATGGATATTGCCTTCCTCAGGAAAAAAATCCTGTAACAGGGGTCAGAGAAATAGCACATTGGTAGAGTGTTTGCCTTGTATGCAGCATGTCCAGGACAGATGGTGGTTTAAATCCTGGCATCCCATATGAACGTTCTCCCATGCCTGCCAGGAGTAAACTTTGAGTGCGGTTGGGTGTGACCCAACCACTCCCTAAAAAAAAAATAGAGTCCTGTAACAATGTGTTAAATATATATGTATAATCATTACATTCTATTATCATAGGTTGAATAATAAAGTATTTATAATTAGTATATTAAGAAATTGGTTAAATAAATGTCAGAGATCAGTTAACCAAATTTCTTAAGAATTAAAGAATAATCTGGGGGAAAGGACAAAAATCTCATGTGGAAATAAGTTAACCCAAGTTTGGTTTCTCTGATAATTTTTTCCTTTTTCACAACGAAAACAATACTACTCTTGTACCAATATCATAGTATATTGCATTACAATGTTAAATACAAAACATGTGTTATGTTAGTATACGTGCCCCATAATAGAAGATCACAAGACAGAAGCCATACTTTTATATTTTCTGAATAGCTAAATCCTAGTTCAGTTTTAGGCATACAGAACAAATGAAATGTTGCTTATAAAATTTAAATAATTGTATTTATTATTTCAACTATTTATTTTATAATTTAGACTAAAATATTATAATGCTGTGAAGGATCAGTTTTCCAAGATATTTAGAAGATTATATGTCAATAATGTAAACTATTTGAAGCCAATATCTTTGAAGTTCTGCAATGCAAGAGCAACTTATTATTTTCTAAATTATCTAAAAGGATTAATTTAGTGGTTATACCCAGATTCAGTGTTATCTACAAAAATATACTATCTAGAAAAATAACCCCAGTCAGCAGAAAACCCTAACATGCAATTATAGAACATCTGGTCCTTTTATAATGGAGTAATATATATATATATATAGTATATATATACATATATAATATATATTACTCTTGTTTTATTCTACTTATTTTTCAATTGAGATTCTGTTCAATTTTTATAGTTCTCATAATTTTTCTTCACTTCTATTGATCTATATTTAATTAATTTGAATTCCTTACCTGACAAATTGGGGAAATTTCCTCACCATCTCTACAAAAGATAGCAAAGATTTGGAGTAAAAATATTTGCCTTTTTCCAAGGTCACTTGGATTGTAGGATTGAATTATTATATATTATTATATTCTGATAGTTTCTAAGATCAGGTATTACCAAACTTTAGTTCTACAAGTTCGTGTCATACTTTATATATAAGCTTATATTCCAACTCTATGCCTTTTGTTACTTTCTGTTTGCTATATTCTTTTGTCAATCAATTTTTGTAAGTGGGGTTTGGTGGATAGATGCTACCAAATCAGTGCTTACTGTTGGAACCTGGGTTCTGAACAAAGAGGGACGCCATTTTTAAAAGGTCACATGACAGACCTATTTTAGGTTCTGAACAAAGAGATGTCATTGTGTAAGGAGCCACATGGTAAGAGCTACATGCTAGATTCCCCAAGTCAATTTCCATTTGCAACGCCCCAGCTACCTGACCATATCAGGTAACCTATTTGAAAGGGACAAAAGGCAGCAATGGCAAGATACCCCTAGATGACAGCCAATCATTTTAAGGATCGTCAGAAAAATGATCTTATAGAACCTCCCTATTCTTCCTTATAGATCTTATAGAATCTCTCTATATCCCTATCCTTTATAATCCCACTCATGACTTTGGGCAGGATTCATCCCTTGAGGGAGAGAAGAACCCTGGCAGGTCAGCTAGGAGCTGTTGACAGGCAGAATATAAACTATTCCAATTTGTATGGTCTCGTCCTTCAATTTCTGGACCCTAACACTTACCAGGAACCTCACTGTTAATTCTCTGCCATTCAGTTCATGCCAGCGGTAACATGAATGGGCCAAAGATGCAGTGTGGTGCTAGTGCCAGGGATACCAGGGCTGGCCTGGCAATTCTCTCGGATTTCCTGGGTTATACCAACAAAGTTAAGAGGACTAAGTAAGTACTGGTTAGAACAAGAGTTGGGCATGTGGAAGGCATGCACACAAACTGCTGAATTCCCTCCTTTTCTATAGGAAAATTAGTCTGAATTTCAGTAAAGCAAGTTTCATTTGTTGCTGATAAACATGTTGGTGGCTGATGAACATAAGTAGCAGCTAAGAACTATGTGAAATAAATATATGAATTTAAAAGATTTTCATCAAGTAACTTAAATCTCTTGATGATTCAGCTATAATGACATTTTAGAATTACTGCAGTAGAATTTTTCCAAGAAGGTCAAAGTGACTAATGAATGTTAGTGTTTTCCCAAAATATCACTGAGTGACTTGTTCCATGACATTGATTTTTCTTCCAAAGAAAAACAAACCCTGAAGATTCACATATATTCATGTATTCATATTTTCTGATGGAATTCCTTGGAACTCTTGTTTTTCCTTATAAAAAAATCTCTAAAGAAAATATAATCTTCTAGAACAACAGTTATCATGGCCTGAGCAATCTTAGTATTTTTTTAAAACACCACATCTGGCATTAAAAATTATCAGTGTGGAAGCAATGCTAATCAATTAAGAATTATGAAATCACTGACTACAGAATCATTTAGCTGAGTAGTTTTTATAGACATAGCTGCTCTGTGCAGAAGCTCTAAGAATATGAGATGACCCAAATTGACATCGTCCTTTAAAATCTTGAGAGAGAAAGAGGGATAGACAGTGAGTAAGAAAATGCCTCAAATAACCCAATGTTACAATTCTAAAAAGAGTTAGATATCAAAGTATTTAAAGAAAATGTGTTAGTTTCCCAAACTTTGATGACAGAATAAGGAGGGGCTCGTGTTGAGAAGTGTAGCTTCAATTAAAATAGCAATGTCTGTCTTCAAAGTGGGACTGGGTTGGTGAGATATTGTCATTGTTACTCAGGATTTTAGAAATGGCAAATATGCAAGAAATGTTCAAGTAAACATTTTAAATGTTCACACAACCAGTAAAAAGCAAGCAAAAGACTATAAATAACAAAAATCAATAAATAATATAAATGGATTTAAATACACCATAAAAAATAAAGAGTAATACTAACATGCTGTGTTCTTACCCCTATTGTTCCAAAACTTTCTGGCTTTCTTCTCATCTTTTTCTTGCAAAGATGTGTCCATAGCCATTTAATCAGATACCAGAGAGATTTGGGGCTTGGGATGACATTGAAAGGAGTAGGTAGAGTCCCTCCTTCTTCAAAATAACTCATCCAAAGCTTGGTCCGTGCAAATTTCCATTCTATATCTGCATGGTCCTGAACAGGAGAATATGACAACTTCTGACAGGTTTCTTAATTAATAAAGTGAGGTGAAACTTAGAGAAAGGTTGTAACCTAAATTTGAGTGACATTTTGAACATTAATTATATTGCTGTAGGAACACCACTGTCTCTCAAAGATAGTCATCTAAAACGTACCGATGATAGCTTACCCTATTAAGGAGTCATAGTTCTCTTGTCACTTCTTATCCTTCTCTCCTTGATGAAACAGACATCTAAAACAATGTCATGTTAAATAGACTGCAGTAATTAGTTAGGACTTATAGATGAATCTTCATTTTCTGCGCTGCAGGCTAACATGGCTCAGTTTCAGTACATACCAGCCACCAACTGTGTTATGTCTTACTCAAGACATAGACCCTGCCTAGGTAAATGCCACCTTCACAGATGCTCATAGCTTGGCCTTCTGTGTTTCCAGGAAAAGATTTATGTGAGATGTTTCCATGGAAATATTTCTGGTCCACTTACAAGTAAGATGCTTAACCTCAAAGAGAAGTCCCTCAAACAACTGTAGGGAACATCTCTGATAAAGCAATCAACTTTGACATAACCTTGGCCATATTTGGCACTTGTTACTCTATGACTATAGATTACCCCAAAATTCTAAGCCTAATTTATAAGCACTGATTAATCCTTTTATTATTAATTATTCCATTTTATTAACACTCTGGGAAAGCAGAAATATCTGTGGCAATTAGATCTAAGACAGCTTATCTCCATTAAATCAGTTACAAATTAGATTTAAGCAGAAAAGTCTGTGAAATAAAAGTACTAGAAATTAGGCATTCATGTATTTTAAGAGGTCACAATAGTTCAATTTAATTAATTAAAATTATAACAGTTATGGCCTATTTTAGAGTAGGAGAATAATCTAAGATTATATTTCTTTTTTATATTTTGATTTCACATTGTGCTAATGAATTTATTCATTGTGCATGATGCATTTCTACTTTAAACAATATGGGTTTTATTCTAGACACTGAACAGATTGTACTTTCAAGGAGAAACTCCTTATCTAGAAAAAGCATGGCTTTCAATATTTCTTAGCAAATGTATAACTGTATGTCTGTACCAGAAGAGGAAAGCACAGGGCTTATAGCTTCCCTTTTCTTTTCACTTCCTCACTTTCTACTTAACTTACCTTCCTTATTGTTCTTTTTAAAAGAGCTTGATAGATTCAGTGCTCATAAGAAAATTGTATATTTCCCACTGCAGTCATAAAGAATGGGTCTCAGTATAATTTATTCATGGTAATAAAACTCAGTCACTTAGATAAAGTATTGGCTCATGTGTAGATTAAGCTGCATTTTATTCTCTAAATCTCTGAAACCAAAAATTAAGCCATATTTAAACTTATTAGACTATCTTCCTGTCTCAAAATTAAATTTCATTTGCTTATGGCTTGAGATTTTGAACGGGTATAACAAATTTGCAGTGACTAGAAAATTTGAAAACTTTACTTTGGTGATGACAAAATCCAATGTCCACACAGCTCACCTTCTAACTCTTTCAATTACTGAATCCTCAGAAGTGTCCTCTTCCAAGAAGACCTTCCCAATCTCATACTAGCCTCAGTGGTTTCCTTAGACTAACCAGTTGGTGGTTCTAGACTCTGACCTCATTTTTTTCCTCCAGATTAAAATTATTTATTATTGTGGTCCCAACAGCATTGTTTTTTACTGCTAGCAAAATGTTAGTGTTCTTTACATATCTAAAATCAACATCAAATATTGAACAGATACCTAGCATATCTCAATAACAAAAAATTTGAGATTGGAGGCCTATTTTATGAATTGCATAACTTGATTTGCCTTTCAAGAATTTAATTTCCCTTTCTTAAAAAATGTTTACCATAAATATTGATGTTGGAGGAACCAGGACAAAAAAGAGAAAACAGAACAAAAAAAACAGGATCAATCCCCTTTTTCCAAAATAACTGTAAAGCATTTCCTGAGCATGGCAGTGCTCCATGGATGCTCCTGACATCCCATGTGATTTTCTGATCATTAATGAGAGTAATCCCTGATAAAGGAACCAGGAACATGCCCTGAGCATGGTTGGGTGTAGCCCCAAAAAAGAAACAAATAAAAAAAAAATACTGCGCTTTCCTCCACTCTTCACCGCCGAGCAGCTACACCAAGAACTCCCTGGGAAAATGGCACCCGACTCACGTGGGGCCGAATGAACCGGGCGATTGGACTTACAGGGACTTTAGAAATACCAGCAGCCGGGCACTCGGCTTTCCCCACCTCTTTGCTGCTGAGCTGCTACACCGAGGAACCCCTGAGCCACTAAGACCAAGGCGTCTCTGGGGACCAGCTTACGCCTCTTTTTCACCGAGCTGCTAAGACCAAGGTGCCCCTAAGACCAAGGCGTAACCGGAGACCAGCCTCCTCGGGTACCCAGAGACCTTAAAAAAAAAACAAAACAACAGCAGCCATGCACTCAGCCTTTCCTCCGCCTATGGGTGACTATCCTTCCACTGTAACCTTACCTTACCCTCTTTCTTTGTATTTTTGTTCTCATAATTAAAAATAAAAAAAACTGCATAGTCATGAATTGCCTATTAATAACACACATCTTACCTCTTATTTGCTGATGACTGCCTAACAAAACAGATTTGCCTTATTTATAATAATGCATAATATGACATAACTAAGTGCTTAGAAATTCCAGGTACTCAATTACATTATACTTCTGATCAGTATAATCAACAACAATTACTAACTTTATTTTTAATGATAGCAGAATGGAATACATATTAAATATATAATGGAATAATATATTTAGGGGAAAAGAGAATATTAAATTAAAATAAAGTTACTTAACTTACAGCAATGAGTTGGTAAGAATTATTCATCATAGCTATTAACATGTTGAGCAGTACAACCAGAGAGATGACATTGTATGTTCCAAACATGGTGGCACCAACAAACTCAGTGAACTCATGTTGTGCTTTGACATTCGTCACATATAAATTGATTAGGCCAAAAATTGACCAAAACAGAGATTGAAGTGTCTCAAATAATCTAGAATAAATATAAAATGACGCTAGTAATCATGGAATAAAAAGCATTATAAAGCAAGATATATAATTTATAATTATTAAAACTGATTCATTTTAAAGACATATTAACCTTAAACATATAACTTAAAAATATAACATCAAGCTTAATTAAAAATAAAGAAAACTACTTCCATCTTAATATCATAAATGGTGTACTTAACCCCAAAATTGTTTTAATAATATAATTAATTTCCTAGAGAGGGAATGATAGACTATAAGAATTTATTCTTAGAAAAGATCCTTAATAAAATAATATTTTAATAAATACAGCATATATATATTTTATTAACTTCACTGATCATTTCTAAAATTAATGATATTCAATATTAGTAAAACAATGCAAACTATTTTGTTCCTTTTCTTCAAAAGAATATATATTCTCAGGGCCCGGGAAGATAGCATGGAGGTAAGGCGTTTACCTTTCATGCAAAAGGTCATCGGTTAGAATCCCAGTGCCCCATATGGTCCCCCGTGCCTGCCAGGAGCAATTTCTGAGCATGGAGCCAGGATAACCCCTGAGCACTGCTGGGTGTGACCCCCCCAAAAAAAGAAAAAAAAAGAATATATATTCTCACAGTGAATCTACAAATAAAATTCAGTTGGTTTCCCCTGACATCAATAGCAGTTCAGTTAGTACAAGAAGTTACTACATAAGTGATACAATATAATATTTAAAATGTTGACACCTGAAATCTCATACTAGTTTCTATTTCAAATGTTAAAGTAAAATCAGTGATGTGGAAAAAGTGGATTGCTATAGTTAGATAGTATTGATTTATTTTTGTCTAAAAATTACTAATTTTAAGGAAGTATTAGCAAATTTTTTGGAAAATATACATTTCTATTTAATTAGAGTTAGAAAAAATCCAAAACAAGATGATAATACCTAATTATTCATGAATTCCTCATTTTGGCATTGAGTGAATCAGAAGTGAGATCTACAGAATTATTACATTTTTACAGAAAACTCATTTTTACCACACTATTATCCATTTATCTAAAATAAATTTGCTTAGATTTATTAAAATTATTATGTGGTTATTTCCAAGTGATTATAAGTGTCTATATTTAAAAATAAATTTAGCTTAATATATCAAAGTAAATGTTTCTAGAAAGTTTTCATTACAAGTGACCTCAAAATCTATTAATAGCAACATTAACTTTATAGATTATGGAGTCATTAATTGCAGCATATAACAGACTATTATTATGTTACCACTGTTTTTCTCATTCTGTGGTGAGAAAAGCATTGGAAACCACCTACCTAGAGAAAGCCTAAGATAAAGGACTAAAATATGATTTAAAGATGAAAATCTTATATTTTTATGAGTTGATTTTTTTATCATTATCTGTCTAAAGATATCATTTTGTCTCTTGTTCTATCAATAAATTTCTCAATTGCTAACTTTTAAAATCAGCTTGTGTCCTAGTTAAATATCTCTCACCAGATATTCAGTTAAAAAAAAGACATAAATTCCATGTAGATCTGCATCCATTTTCCTTTATTCTTGAGACAAAATAATGAGAAAATATAAATCACTATAAAGATATAGCTGTATTTTATATTTTTGGCTCACAGATTACTATAAAAACAATGAACATGACCCTACTTGACCAGGTTCAATATGAAAAATATAGCTCCAATAAAGGTACAAGTGTTTTTTCTTGTGTCTGGAAAAAAGCACAGGGGAAAAGCAACTTTGCATGCAACAGATTCAGTTAAATCCTTGACACTTCATCTAGTCAATCTCACAGCTTCTCTAGATATTGAACACAGAGCACTATTAGCTATGCCCAAATAATCCTGTACCCTCAAAATTTTTGATTTTCTTAAGACAGTAACTGTTGTCTTTACATTTTATGGAGAATGATTCTAATTGATAAAATTTTTATTTCTTACAGTAATATTTACTTCTTTCTACATTTAAAATAAAACCTGTAAGCATAAGAAGAACATAGAGATGAATCCATTTACTTGTAGGAAAGTACAAGGAGAAACATTATATAGGATGCCTTGTATTCATTTGCTAGAAACTCAAGCTGAGTAGTATATTAGGAAAGAATCCTGATAAGGTTATCTGAGGTAGATTTTTGGGGATTAAATATTTTACTCTTATAGGCACTGCACAAAGGAATACTGACTGGGACCAGAGAAAAATACAAAAAAAAAAATCCAGCAGATATACCCCTTTAATTATGTTTCAGAAGTATCTAAAAGAAAAAAGGAGGAGAGAGAGAAAGAATGAGTGAGAGAGGGAGAGAAGAAAATGATGCCTGGCCCAAAGATAGGCAGGAGGGTACGACAAGAGGTGAGGTGGAAGGGAAACTGGAGACATTGTCATTGGTGGCAGGAAACAGGCACTAGTGAAGGTATCATGATGTATTGTATGACTGAAACTCAATCATGGAAATTTTTTTACTGTATATCTTATGGTGTTTTAAAGAACTTATATAAAAATAAAAATGTTTTAGTGAATGTTATTGAGAAATGATAAATTATACATAAAAATGGACAAAGAATTACCTACCATCCAGCTAAATTATCTGTTTTTATCAAGGAATGCAAAAAAACTGATACCCTTTAAATCATGAAATATCTAGGTTTTTGTTTTAAAATAAAATAAGTTAGGGAACTGTATAGAAGACATATAAAGGCAGAATGTATGATCAGGGTATCTTGGATTTAAATATGGGTTAACAGAAAAGATGATAGCACTAGACAATGCACATGAATAGACACTTGTAGCATACTGCATGGAGAGGTATAGGAAGAAGAAGGCTTCTAGTATAAAATACATTTTTTATTTAAGTGGTTTGTGGTAACATTGGCTAAGAAAGGAGAAGGAAGAATAAGTTTTGAAAGTGACTAAGTATTATGTCCGATTGATTTTAAATTTTTAGGGTACATCCATGAAGCAGTGCCTAAATCTGCAGAATCTGTAGATTCTGGAGACAGAATTATACAGTGATTGTGGAAACCAGTCTAAGAATTTGAGAACACTTGTCTATTCAGATTACTAATTCTAATTGAAAGCAACAATTAAAATGTAGAAAGAAGCTAAAAAGATAAAGGTTGGAGAAGAGATATAATAAAATTACAGTACCTGAAATAAATAGATACAAGATTTGAAAAATAAAAGTGTTTAAAAGGGCATATGAAGTCAACATACAGAATATATTAGACGATATATGGCTGTTGATTGCGGTGATAAGTGACTTAGTATTTTCAGAATAGTTTTCATGAACAAATTGAAGCAACCTTTACAAACTGTTAGTTGCAAATGGATAGAAAAAGAATAGAGAAATTTTGTTATCTCACTTAGGCTTCTTTCAGGGTCATTTAAGATGGAGAAAGGAAATAGATGAAAGATCATGGAGAATGAAAACTCCATTAAAGTTTGCAGTAGACCCTTACATTCACATTGGAGGAAGGGCTAGAAAGGATCCACATTAAATGGCGGTTTAAGTACTTGGTTTAATTAAAGAAAGTTAGAATAGCTAACAGTTTACAGTGCCATTGTCAGGTACCGTGTGAAGTGTTTTTTGAATAAATTCTTATGTTTTTTATTAAGTGCTGGCTCCCAAGTGCTTTTTATGAGACCAAGAGGCCCTTCTTGGTGATTCTTGGTCAGTCTAGCCAGTGATTTCATTGAGAACCGGGTGATGTAGTGCTGATAAAACCCTGCAGTGCAGTGGATTACCTGGGCCAAATGGGAGGTGTTTGTGGATTTGTCTCTCAATCTTCACATGGTTCAACATTTTTGAGATTATAAGAAGCTAACAAAAAGTAGTAAATATAGTTTCAAATTCAAGGAAGTTAAAAAATTTTATTTAAAATAATTGATAGTCAATGAAAGTACTGAGATCAGGTGCTGCATTAGAATCCCAAGGTCACTGCTAAACAGCTAGACATCCTTTCACAGTGATTGATCACCTTTATGTTGAAACAGGGTCCACAAGAGATAAATAACTTATGCTTGCAAAGTATGATATATATCCTGTTACGTTAATAATGCTATGAGTTATTAATCAATATTCTTTAGTTTTTGACAACTGTAAAGAAAATAATTTGTTGCTTACATATTTACAACCCATTATTTAGGAAAAGTTCAACTGAATAATGTGGGTCTCTCATATCTGACCTGTGCAATCAGATGATTATTTTTCCCATGATTTCAGAAGAAACCATTGATATGGATACAGTGGATGGAGAGAGTACTTTGGGCAGAGTGCTCGCCTAGCACCTGTCTGACCAGTGTTAGATACTTAGCATGCCACATGATGTCCTGAGCATGATCAAGAGTGATTCCTCAGTTCAGAGACAAGAGTAAATCCTTAGTACTGCCAAGTGTAGGCATATTTCCCACCTCCCTCAAAAATTTTTGTGTAGATACAGAAAATTACATATCATTTAAACAATTAAATAGATCTGTGTTTAGAGAACAAATTATAGTAGGTATTTTGCATCAAATTTGTTAACATTTTGTAGTGATAATAAATTAGTTTATAATATGAAATCATATTACATAAAACCAAGAATATGAGGGTGAAATTAAGGATCATAAATCAGGATATGGTTATGTCTGAAAATGGTGTGAAATTTGGAAACAGAACTTCTCCTTAAAGTAAAGAAAGTTCGTATGGTAACAGTCTGTTCTGTTAAAGCCTTTTCCCTAATACAAAGCAAACAGTTAGAGCGAAGTGATTACAGGCATATATGGTTGTAATAAGCAATGTGCACTAGGCACAAAGAACTAAGTACCTGGCTATATGAACTGTGAAAGACAGGCCTTGCAGTTTGGTATCTTATCAGGCTCAGCAATAGATCAAACAGACAATATCCACAACCATATTGGAGACAGAATTCTAATTTTAGAAGGAAGGCAGATATTGATGGGATCTGACTATTTAAATCCCTAGTCCTTGTTGTTGCAAGAAGCCTATTCATTACCAAATCAAGGATAACAACAAAATGAGTGGGAAAAGATAAGTTCAGCAAAAAACAAAACAAAACAAAACAAAAAACAACAAAAAAAACCTAAGATACTGCCTGGGGACAGGTTAGCCATCAGACTGTAGTTGCAGAGGAATTTATTTAATTCCTTTTGTTCTGGGTCAGCAAAGTGCAAAAGAAAGATGACATGGCTGAGAAAGCTGGATAACAGAACTGTTTTTCAACACTATGAAGAAGTGAAGAATTTGGGAAGCAAGAAATGAAATGACACGGAGAGTTGGGAGAATTTTTCAATTGTCTTTATGATTCGTTGTTTTGATCAAGTCTGTTTCTGAAAGAAATTTAGGAAGTTATGGCCAGAATTAAATGTTATGTGCAAATTAAAAGGTGCCTTAAATATTGAGATCAAAGATTAAACAGATTCAGAATTGAATTAAGTGTATGTTAAATTTAAATTATTTTACTTATGTAAAATTAATATACACATTTGAGAAATCAATATAGCTTCATATTATATGAGATATGTTAATGAATTATAAATATGGCCTAGTTTAGAAGTGACTTACAAAATAACTGTTTATATTATGTACTACCATGTAGGAAAGATGATCTAAATTCATTTGCTCAATAACTGCATATGTTTTTGTGTTGTGTGTGTACACTGTTACAGGCCTTTATATATGAAAAGCAAGTGATAATTACTGAGTTACATTTCCATTATTCATGAACTGTTTATCACAGACTTTATTATAGTTAGAGAGAAAGTAATGTATATAGATGCAAAGGGTCTGCACACTGTGTAAGCATCACAAGTGAAGTTCATACATCTGTGTTGTTAACAAGCCTCGGATTGTAAGAATTAATACTGGATGTTGAACTGGAAAGATAGTACAGTATGTAAGGTGCTTGCTTTGCACACAGCTGACCTGAGTTTGATCTCGACTACCCATATGGTCCTAAAAGCCCCACCAGGAGTGAACTATGATCACAGAGACAGGAGTAAGCCATGAGAACTCCTTGGTGTGGCCCAAAACAAAAACAGCTACTAGATGTCGACAATGAAGGAAGCCTATTTTTTATCCAGGGTGAGAAACAT
>PVKC010016721.1:0-20616 GCA_004027635.1 Crocidura indochinensis
TTTTTTTTTTTTTTGGCAGAATGATCTCTGACCAAAGGAGTAAGAGCAAACCCTGAGCTCTGAGAGGTGTGGCCCCAATACAAAATAATAATAATAATATGATAAATTAAAATTAAAAAGTCTTTTGTCTCTCATATCTTTAGTTGAGAAATATATCTGTCAATAATCATACTCCTGGTGACAGAAATTAGTATTTTTGAGACATTATTTCCTAGCTTCTGTTCTAATTGTGTTACATATCTTAACCCAGTTCATCTCAGTGTAATTAACAAGGCCACAGAATCAACACATTATCATCTAAATTTATAAATAGGAAAACAGAGAAAAAGATGAGTGCGAATTGATACTACTAGGATTGGTAAAGCCCTGGAAATTCAATTTTAGAATTTGACTGTGGGTTTTATTTTTATTACTTTCTACCATATGGTCTTCATTTATTTTGCCTAACTGCACATATCCAGCCACCTCTACAAAGCAATCTAAGTATGTCATTATTCATTAGCTATTTGTACCAACTATCATGCTGCATTTTTTGAATGTCAGGTTTGACAATGTGCTAAATCGCCCTCTGCTATGAATATCCCTGTGAACGAATCAGCTTGCTCACTGACAGGTTTGTTCTCATCAAATCAGTTCTAATCTGGACTCAGTTAGTCACGCACCTTCTTTTTTCCTCTGTGGCTTTCAGGAAACTTTCATTAAATGATGCTGGCAGCTAACAAAAGGTCCTGCCACCACATGGGTAATGCCACCCCTGTTTTTTGACTTAAAGCGTAGTTGCTCTACTGTAAAATAAGTAACAGCAATTTCAGCAGCAGAAACGATGCATTTTAATGAAATAGCAATGAGATGTGAAGTTGGGCATCTCTTGATTAAGAAGGAGAATCTGGCTGAAAACTATAGTACATTCCCATTTCTTTACACAATTCTGATTTTTCTTCTAGTTACTAAGCTTTCTTCTCAGATATGGAGACTTCAAAGCAGTTTAAGGATGCTGTGCCTCCAAATAACTTTTAATTAGACATTTAAATTAGACTGGCACTGGTTCACTGAATCCAATGTTTTTATACCCCTACAATCTAATTAGGTGTTTTAATTCTCTATTCTGTGTCTTGCCATTTATTTCCCATTACTTGCAATGACACTAAAAGTATAATTTTTCAATATTCTCATAAAGAAAATGAGATGTAAATGTCCAAATTTAAGAACAAAACTTCTAAATTGTCTAACTCATAATAAAAAGGAAGTAAAATCTATTTAAGTAATTTAATCCAGAATGATAGAAAAACTCATTCTAGAGATAGACACTGATGAAGAAAAATGAATAAAAATATTTTAGTAGAATGAGAAAACACAGAAAATATATGAAGGAATCTTGTTTTTATTTCACAGTAGAGTGATTATGGGTCTCTTTGATAAAATAAATCTCTTTGAAGATCCATACAAATATATCCTGATACTTATTGTTCTACTACTCCCCTACCTTTACCATAAATTGTTGGCTGCAACCAGTTTTGGCTTCTAGGACATTCATGATCCATGACTGTTGCAAGCCATTTTTCAGACTCCACAAGACCATGTTGTCATCTGAAGTTGTGATCTGGAATTTATTCTCCCCTTAGATCAGGGGTCTCAAACTCGTGGCCCTCCATACAACATTGTGGCCCTGCGCTAGAGGAATCTTTTTTTGTTTTGCTTTGTTTTGTTTTGTTTTAGTTGTTTGGGTCACAACCCCCAATGTTCAAGGCTTACTACTGACTTTGCACTCAAGGATCACCCCGACTTTGCCTCCTGCGGCCCCCAGGTAAATTGAGTTTGAGACCCCTGCCTTAGATTATTTCAAAAGACTTATAGGGAATATACATACCTAATTTGTATATTTTAGGTGTATTTCCTCACTGTATAATTATTTATTTTATATTTCATTATGTAGCTGTAGTTCCCTCACTTTTTCCTTGGATTTGCTAGTAGATAGCACAGATAGTATCCTTTGAGTTTGTGTTTTTGTTAGAACTAGGTTATAGAAATTGTTTGATTTGTTATATCCCCTTTGGCTCCAATAATATACTATGACACTCTTCATTTTGCATGAACACATTAAAATGGGGAAATTTTAGGTCAGGAAGGAGTTACTATTATATAGGGTTAAGAACTATGAAATATTTTTTGCTTGGAGGGCCATCACCCTGACCTTTGTCATAGTGACTTGACTTAGGTTTCAGTCACTTGGGCATTGACTGATCAACCCTGAACGTTGGGTCCCATATTTGAATCTGGCACTGTTTTCTGCAACTACACAAGGAATCAACCTTATTCCAGGACAAGCTCTAGAATTGTCTTAGTGTCCACTTGCCCCAGGGTGGACTCATACACCACCCTGATGACTTGGAAATAAGCAATGACTTGCTTTAAAGGCAGATTTTCCTGCCCAACCACCTAATAGTGAGGAGACACTTCCAGATATTCTGACTTTGATACAGGATATGAGCTAACACCAAGATCTCTAATTACTAAAGCCTGACTGCAGCAACCATGATTGAGAAGAGCCTTTCCTGGGATAAAGTATAAATTAGTATGGGATAAATTAATATGCCGGGAATCTATAGCTGGTCTTATAGAAGTAAGATGTAAGGATGTAAGAATGCTTTGTAGGTAGGCACAGACTGTTTTTAAACCAAAAGATTTTTCTTTCTATATTTCCCAACTTTTGATGTGCCTATGCAAAAAGCAACCACCCATTTTTTATCTTTAGATAGAAACTTGGAATACAAACTACTTTGCTTTACCCAATATTTTTGAATTTGTTTTATAATGTCAAAAAGGGGAGCTTTTGGGTTAATATCCTTTCAGGATATGATTGTTACTCATTGGTCAGGAGCACCTTTTGATGGAATTATCCTTTGGATTAGTCTCTTACCATACCTCTTCTCCATCCCAAAGTGTGGTGTTGCACTTCCTAATAAAGATCCTGGGACTCAGGGAATAACTGCTTGTGATTTTGATTTTTCCATGACTCACCTATCTGCTTATTATGAAAGCGGTGTGTATGTGTGTGTAAGTTCCTAAATCTGTTTTATCCCCTTACTCATGTGTGGATTATTTCCTATGTTAGTGTTTGCTTCCAGACCTGCATACCTCCAATTCCTTGGAATTGGGGCATGAGGCTTCTGCTACGTAGTTTTTCACAAGAAATCAGAGTTGCTGGGAAAAGTGCATTTTCGTTCAGAGTTTGTTGAGCAGATTCTTGGATCTTATTGAATTTACCAAGCATCCTTTCTGCTGTGTTTCCCTGCCATCTTTATTAGCCAGAGTTTAACAGAAATCACTTGAGGGTCAGGGTTGATGTAATTAAGGATACTTGTACTAATTAACTCAGAAAAGGATAAAAGAAAAATGTAAAGTGATTTTATTTGTGCATGACAACAGTTAACAACCAATATTCTTTATCTCCATTTTTCTTTCCCTACCTTAATGAATTTGTTTGAATATGGCTTTGACGCAAGACATGTAAACAGATGCCAGGAAAGTAAAAGATAACTAATTTTTTTTTACTTTTGTAATTTTCCATGAAAATAAAGTATTGTGTAAGCCACTTCACCAAAAAAGGATGTAAAGCAAATATCAACCTCTTCTGGCTTCTGGCAGTGATGCTAGTGAGAGAAGCAAAATGATTCTACTTGACCTGCAAATCTATGAGCTGGAAAAGTAAATGTTTACTACTGTAAACAAATGAAGTAAGGATTACTTGTTATTCAGCATTATTGAAGGGGAACGCTAACATAATATTCCTTTCACTGAAAGGTTACATTAGGTTTTATTGGCAGAGGGGATTCAGGTACTTATTCCCCAGTGCTGCCTGCTGAAAGTGTGTAATGTTTAATTGATCTTGTCTCCTGTTGAGTCTTTCAGGGAAAGAAAACCCATATACAGGTAGAGAAATTACTCAAACTTGAGAGTTGCATAGTATCATCTAAGACTTTTATCTGGAGTGACTGAAGAACACAATTACAGTAAATTATACATTATGAACATGGTCCTGATAGGCCCAATCAAGATAGTTTTGTGGCTTCTTACTCCTTGCTTTTTATTATTTGCTTAGCGCCTGCTTTCTCCCCAATCCAAGCACTTATTCTACAACCCCTGCCTCTTCATTCCTACCCAATTTTCCCATTATATTTTCTATTACTGAATAAATCATAGTCAATGATGCTTGTAACCAATGACACACTGACTCCAATTTATTTATGCACAGCCTAATATTGTTATAAAGTGATTTAGTCATGGAAACAGCCACAGCCATAAGAAGGTATATTGAAGGTGCTGTTATTAACCATATTGGGAGCTTGACACGTCTCTGCAGATTAAGATCCCTCCAGCATGTCCCACACTGGATAGATATTTGTGCTGAGCAACCACCCTGACTTTGAGTTCTACTATAGTGCATCACTAAGAGTTTTGAAGCAGTAGGGACCTTTGAATTTCCCATGGTGAAAGATAAGATTCTTTCTCATTACTTACCATAAACCCAGCAACTAAAGATTTTCAGAAATCCACAGAGGGAGATCTGGCTTGCAGGCCTTGCAATAAACTATTATTAACACTATCAAAAGTAATCTGCTTTTGTCTTGACCTCACTTTAGATTCTTGGCAGGTGTAATTGACAGATTTGTAAGTTTCCTTTTCCAGTCTAAAAAAAAAACCTAGATAAATGCGCCTTTTCTTTCACCAGATTATAAGAGTCCAATGTAAATGGAAAGTTCATTGCCTTCCTTGATAATAGTTGTAATCTTCTCAATTGATTTTCCTCTGTCAGAAGACATAGATAGACTTAGAGGTCATTTTTTCACTAAATTAGTCCAAGAATAAACTTAAAATCCTATATGTGTACTTTTACTTTTCTTAGATAGAGGTTTGGCATCATTTTTGTTTAAAATATATACTATTTCCTTGCCTTCAGCTATTTGTGACTTTACTAAGCATAATATTTTATGTTGCAGTTGGCCCCAAGGTTTACTTTTCCAACTATATTACTCTCTTGTTTGTTTATTTTTGGTTGGCTAATGGGTGGAAACATTGATAAGATTGACAGACTACTAAGATCAATGTTTATTGACCAATGATTATTAAAGTCAAAGTCAGCACAGGTTTATTGTATAGGTAGAATTATATCAGAATAACACTCACTAAATACAATTAGCTTTTAACTCATTGTAGCACATAATCACTTTTAATTTATATTTCCACAGACACTGTATGAAATTTTATAAAATAGTCTATATCTTCCCAACATTCAATATTGTATTTTTATTAAAAACAAGTAGGATATGTATACATAATGGTATTTTATTTAAGTATTTATATGTATTTTATGATGTTTAATTAGTTGTATTATTAAATTTATTTAATCTAATTTTGTGTTTATTTAAAGCTATTGCTCATTTATTTTATTGACTCTTCTCACTGATTTATAGGATGTTTTCCTCATGTGCTCAGGACACAAGCACTTTGTTGGTTATGTAATTGTCAAATATCTTTCTCCATTTTATATCTTTTTTTATTTTTTATTTTTTTTTATTTTTTGGGCCACTCCTGGTGGTGCTCAGGGGTTACTCCTGGCTATCTGCTCAGAAATCGCTCCTGGCAGGCACGGGGGACCATCTTAGTAATTGTAGTTCATGATGAACGTGAATTAAAAAAGTTAATGTTCTGGGGCCGGAGCGGTGGCACAGTGGTAAGGCATTTGCTTTGCATGTGGCTAACCTAGAATGGACTGCAGTTCAATTCCCTGGTGTCCCATATGATCCCCCAAGCCAGGAGCTATTTCTGAGTGCCACATAGCCAAGAATAACCCCTGAGCGTCACTGGCTATCCCCCTCAGCCCCTCCCAAGATTAATGTACTGTAACAAAGTTGATGATATTTAAATTATTAAACATTTCATAAATATTAATCATACTTAGGGGGTTTGTTTGTATTATGATATGTGTATTATTCACTTGCTTGAGGTTATGAGCACAACCTTTTATATTACTTTCTATAAAGTACTGGTTAAAGTGGGACATTTTCAAGAACATCATTATGGCATATGGAGTTCAGTTGTTAAATTAGGATGGGGATAAAGAAGAAGTATATTTCGAAATTATGATACCCATTATTCCTCAGAAAATGTAATAGGGGTATGTAAATGGAAACAAAAACCAAAAAAAATAAATGGGAGAAGATACATTATAGGTTGATATTGAAAGAAGGTCTATGATGGTCAACAGAATAACAAGTATTTTCTCTTAGCTCCATTTAAGGTGTACTTACAACAAAAACTTGCGAAAAATCATTGTACATAAACTCTGATTTATATACTGCATTCCAACAACAGAATGATTTTTAGAGAGTAAGAAAAATAGAGCTTTTAATATATCTTTATTTAATATAAAAATCATGGTTCATGTAAAATTTAAGGTGAATAAGAATGTGGAACAGATTATAAGATCAGAGTGGTATTTTTAAAAATGTAAGACCAAGGTTTACCCATACCATAGAAGTTAATTAAATTTATTGTTTCTATTTCTCCCATCCCTTATATCAAAAAACAAACCAGCCCCACTGGTGTCTTGTAAGATCTTGGAAGATAAAATCTCAGTCCAATATTTCTCATTTTCTAAACATAGACACCAAGGTTTGTTTAAAGTCACAGAACTATTTAAGGTCACATTTAAATCATGTTTCCAAATCCTTATACATTATTTTTCAAAGTGCTATAGTGTATACTTTTTTGAAAAAATTAATTTCAAGCCTTCTGGTAATTTCATGATCCAAAATTAACTGAAAATATTTATAGTTATTATAAGGGCATAACAATGAATAATTCCCATAAAATTGCATACATTTGCTAGCATTAGATAGTATTTTATTTTATATATTTCATCTTACTTTAGATTATTATTAAAATAATATTTTTAAAATATACATATAATTGAGTAGACATTTAGACAGGAAGATATCAAGTGGAAAATATGTAAAAAAATTCAATGTTATTCATTAGAAAATACAAATTCCCAAGTGCAAACAATTAAGATAAAATGAAAAAATAATCACAAACACCAACAATTGTTGAGAATGTAGAATATCTAGAATCTAAAATAGGTATTATGGTAAGGGATTAAACATTATTCAATCTCTTTGTAAAATGATTAGACTACTGAAGTTGAATATGTCCCATGACTGAGTGAATTTTACTGTTAGGATCTATTGTGTATTCAAGATAACACATATACATACTAAAATATATGCATCACAGTCTTGTTGGCATAATATTCAATAAAAACCTCACTTTGGAAACTTACCAGATATTAATCAAGAATAGATGATATAAATGAATCTTCATACATTTCTACAATGGACTACTGTCCAGCAATGAGAAAATATGAACTACTATGAATAAAGCAGTATAAACAAATCTCACAAATATAATATTCAATGAATTGAGAAAGTACATCATCTATGATTTTATTTATACAAAATTCAAAGGCAACCATATCTTCTCATTTAGAATAGGAATTATCTGTGCTGGAAATTATAGGCAAGTGAAATTCTGGTAATGCTTGCTTACTTGTCTAGGTGTTATTCATAGAGATATGTTCAATTTGTAAAGTATATAATATGGCATACATTTATGATGTGCCCATATTTTTCTAGTGAGTTATGCTTCAATATGATGTTCAAAAATATTAACTTTGGAGCTAGGTTTCAAGAGAAGAGGCCTTAGGTCACAGCAACACTGCCATCTTCATGACAATCTGTATGCACTTTCCATTGACACATGTTCCTTCCACTTAACCTGGCATCTGTTGCTCATCTGTTTTCCCCAATGGCACTTAATAAGTTAAACAACCCAGATGCTGAAGAAAAATCTTAGTAGAGGAAGACTGAACTTAAGATGAAAAGATTGCTCAGGGAAAGATAAGTTTTCAATTGACATCAGGAAAGAGTAGAGTCCTTGGGGAGCAAACAAAAAGAAAATAATCATTTTTGGCAGGGGTGACAGTACATTTTGAAGTTGAATTTGTCAGATTGTGAATTGTCAGCTACAGTAAAGAAATGAACAGTGGTTTTATCCAGTGTAGGGTAAAAGGTAGGGCTCTGGGGAGTTCATTGTTCCTGGTTTAAAAAAATAAAACATTACTATATTGCTTTCATAGATAGCTGCACATGAAGGCTTGTGCTTGTGTTTAATATAACATTTTAGAAAAATTTATAATACAAATTAAAGCTTCATATAGGAAGTTCAATCTTAACATTTATTTTTTTATATTACAATGATAGCAGGGAATTCTGTTAATAGCAAGAAAAAAAGGCAACTTTAATTGAGTAGACACAGCATGCAAGAAACATCCTTCATTAATCCTCATAACATCCTATTTACATGTTAAGATTGATTTCATTTAGAGATGGTACTTAAGGCTCAGAGAGTTGAGAAGCTGGTAGCTAGTCCCATGAAGCAGAGTATAGAATGGAAATGGTGTGAGGCTGGCGAGATAGCACAGTGGTAAGGTGTTTGCCTTGCATGCAAAAGAACGGTGGTTTGAATCCCGGCATCCCATATGGTCCCCCGAGCCTGCCGGGTGTGATTTCTGAGCATAGAGCCAGAAGTACCCCCTGAGCGCAGCCGGGTGTGACCCCCCCCAAAAAAAAACCAGAAACCAAAAAACAAACAAACAAAAAAGGATGGAAATGGTTCTACTTCTCTCACTCTGCCTTGTTTTTCAGAAAGGGTGATGTATATTTTCAAAGAAAACTTCTATAATTATTTATTAGAATATCTAGGGTTTTACAGTCCTATTTGTGATCTGATATATACTAGAGAGAAAACATATAGTGAATCACAGACACTGCAGGGAAGAGTCTGATGTATCTCATGTATCTGGCATTGCACTGATGGAAGACTGACTGGCTTTTTCTGTTGAATGACAAACTAGGTGGGACCTGCCTTAAGCACTTATTAGGTGAGCACATATTTCCATTATTCATTTTTGTAACAAACACAAATTTTTGTAACAAACACTAGATAACCCGTTTTTTTTAACTGTCTACTCCAATCATAGAACTTTCTACCCTCCGTAACATTTTTGTGATGGTAAGCTGTGGCCTGTAGTTGAATTTGTCATTTATCATACAGAGTCCCATTATTTTATTGGTAGAATTCATTGCTTTCCTCAGTGAATGATCAGACTCTCATGGGAGAGGATATATTTGATTTGGAAGAAATAATAAGTCAAATCTGATGTAAGATTTTTTGGCATTTTATCAGTAGAAACAAGGGTCAATAGAATACAGGAGAGTTGGTTAGATTTGATAATGCCAATGGATGGAGAGGGTTAGAAACACCTTTTCCACCCTACGTATGCAAAGCACACACATATGCATGTTATGTACACATGTGTTCTATAGACACTCTGGGAATGAAGCATTACAATAGAGTTATATATCCAGTAGTTAAACCTAAATTCTCTGTGGCCAGTGTAGCACCTAGGCTAATTGCTTACTCTTTATTAGTATAATTAATCTTCTGAATAAGTCATGTTGATGAAGATTTGACAGAAAAATCCACCCTTTATTTATCAACCTCTGAAAACAATACTGGGTCCTAAATATTTATGAGTATTTTTGAGGTGAAACTACAATGCTGAAATTAAGTCCTCGAATCCTCTGAAAGGGTGAACAACAAAAAATCAAAGGGAGAGTTATAGGTTATGTGGAATCAAATGCCAATATCAAATCAGCATTAGACACCAACAGAGTGATTCAAGCTACTCTGAAACCAACCACACTCAGACTCTTGGTGTATTTTCCTTCTTTTATAGAATTCCACCCCGGAATGACCCCTGTTATTTTTGTTTGTTTGCTTTGGTTTGGTGGCTACACTTAGTCCTGTGCAGAGCTTTTTCCTGGGTTTACATCAGGGATCACTCAAAGAGGGCTTAGGGAGCTCTGTGGGGTGCTGGGAATGAAAGAGATCCATCCTATGCAAGGCAGATCTTAGCTGCTGAACTATCCCTTTTTCTGCCTTCAGGCTTCTTTAAAGGTAAAGATCTTTAGTTTTGGTTTTACATCTCTCTCATCACATTTTCTGCAGAATTACTAAAAATTGCTGACTCACTAAAAACAATTTTTCCTTACAAAAACAAAACCAGATTGATTTTGTCTGCTTATAGATTTAACATTATTGTATCATACATCACATGAATATAGAAAATATATCCAGCTATAGTTCTCTGAGAACTCCATTCGGGGAAGAAGTTATTTATTATAAAGTATGTAGTGTACTGCTTTAGAAACTTGGATGTTTTGGAGTTTTAAAAGTTTCGTTTAGCCTTCAATGTTAAAAAAACAAACTAAAAACAGATGTATCTGTAAGAGGATCTGGCAAGTCAAGGATCATATGATGAAACAAAATCAAATTGGTGCGAACTGATTGCAACCTTATATTTGAATCAGGAAGCTCACTCCAATACATATTTACCTATTGAAAGATTTTTCTTGTTTTTCTTTTATGTTTGTTTGTTTCTTAGGTCCTGCCCAATAGTGCTCAAGGATTACTCTAGCATTGTAATACTGAGAGACCATAACGGTGCCAGATATCAAATTCATGTTGACCACATGCAATGCAAACACCCTGCCTGTTGTACTATCATTTGGGTCCAGACAATAGTTTTTGACCCCTGCTTCTGAGGTGTTTTTTGTTTCCCCTCATTTGCGATTAATGAGATTTATGAGAGAAGAATCTAAAAGCATACAGCTATTCACTCAGAATTCTGCAAAACACCACCCCTATATATTTTGCTTGTTTGACTGTTTCACTGGAAGCCAAGAGAATGGATTTGAGCTTTAGTATTTTATTTGTTATTTAAGGGAAAAGATTCGAGGAATGATGGAGTGGAGGGCAGGTGGAAGGAAATTGGGGACATAGGTTGTAGGAAATGTACAAAGGTGAAGGGATGAGTGTTGGAACATTGTATTACAAATTTAATCTTAAACAGCTTTATAACTGCACATTTCATGTTCAGTCAATTAAATTTGTTATTTAAAATTGGATAAATAAATATCTGAAGCTCATACCTATTGGAAAATCCTAGGACCTAGTATGGAAGATACTTCAGATTTTGGCCTGGATCCTGATTTGACAATTACTACGTGATAGCACAATTCGGGCTCCATTATGTCTGACTTGCTGTACTTATATGTAAAATGGGCTTCAAGAAATATGGGCATTTCTGAAGCAAATCAGCACTGGCAGTTGGAAAACAAGAGCTAGAATAAAAATACACAGAAACTCAAATGTAGCATTAGCATTGGATGCTTTGTCAATAAATTCTCTCCCACATAACTAGCCTCTAATATTCTATATCCCAGAATAGTGGCTAATATAACTCTCACCACAGATTTTCATTTATGCATATCAAATATCTGCTATAATTTTAGAAAATCCATCCAGTATTCTTCACCAATGTTCCCTTTACCAAGAATGCCAGGATAACTGTACATGGGTGGCAGTACTATTCATATTATAATTCAGAGATTCTAGAATCAGTATAGAAATGTTTTCTCTCCTACATCCTTCCCATGCAATTACTCATTTGTCACTTCTCTGCAAGCATATCAAAAGATGTTAATAATACACTTGCCAAGAAAATTTCATCTCCTCCTCACATGTGATTTGAAATCAAGTAGAATAATTAGTTATACAACCTCTGAACTGCAAAGTTGCCTAGTATAGAAAATTTGGTATGTGAAGTTAAAACCCTCTTCCTTTTTGCTGATTTAAAATTTTCAATTTATTTACAAGGTAATATTTTTGAAATAAATTAAAAATGATTCTTAGCTCAATATAGGATCTACTGAATGAGGATTATTGATCAGATTTTTGCATTACTAAATTTACACAGTGTAATGCCAAAATAGAGTACAAATGGTCTATTTGACAGAGAGCCCTAAGGGAGTGTTGATGAAATAACAATACAACTGATTTCTCTTCCTGAAAATACCAAAATTGTACTATTATGAATGCCCTCTTATTAGAGTAATATGCTGAGAAATATAATCACTGTTAAATCACTTTTTGTTTTTATAAAATAGCCAAGATCTAAAATAAAGCCACACAAAACTTAAAAAATGAGCTATATCCATTAAAAAATACATAATACCTAAGATAGCTGATATTAAAAACTAGTTTTCAAGTGAGAAAGATTTAAATGATTAATAACCAAACCAAAAGAAAATAAAAATAACTTGTGAAAATTCCAAATAGCTAACACATACAGTGGAATAATTTTATCTGAAAGGATTGAATTTCTGACTACAAATTCGAGGGCTAAAAAAAATCCTGGGGAGGAGTTTACATTGAATGTATCTCATTAGAAAATCATTTTAGTTAGAATTGGATATCTGCACATTGATACATGACAATAGAGCCTAGTTATTTGCAACACTTAAAGACATTAAAATCGACATTGTACACTGAATACAAATGCAGAGTTCTGTTTTCATCAGCTGTGATCACATTTTAGTCCAAAACCATTGGGGGGAGGTAGCTGGCTGGCCAAAGAGGAGACTGTCCGCTTCTAGCTAGCAGAGAGAGACAGATGGGTGCTAACCAAAATCTGCAGTCACGGAGATGCATGACTTCCTTCTCTGCACACACTACTCCAACCCACCCAGTCAAACCTAAAAAGACAGTATAATTTTCTACCTCTCTACTATAATATTCCTGTCCATGCTTCAAACTCAATACCCCACAAAAATCCAGGATAAGTTTTGGATTGGGTTCAGCTGTCCACATTAATACTATTGTGAGAGGTAAGGTGGGTGGGCTTCCTTCTTCCATCCTCCAGCCATAATGCTAACCCTTAATAAAAGCAAACCACAAACAAAAATCTATGTCTACTCCCTGACCAGAGTGCTTTAGGGAATATTGTGCTTCATAAATGATCTAACTTTAAAATAAATTCTCTCTTACCAACATTCATGTAAACAATTAATTTGCATCACTATATAAAAACCATATTCTTCTACTTAATTGTGTATAACATTTAACATAAATTAAAAGTACTGCTCTTCACAAGTAGAACCCAAAAATGTTATCATTTTTCATGCCATAACTCTGTTTGATAGATGCAAGTCAGCTAGCAATAGCTTAAAGAGGTTTAACATTTTTCCTGATTCTGGGAAACATGATGAAAATGTCTTTGGCTTTCAGCTTCTCAATAGTGCCCTGAACTATGTCTTTTATCAGTCAGCATTTCATGAATCCACACATTTAATTCTATAAAATTATAGATATGAGAACTTTCTTAAGCAACCCTCTTCCAGATGATCACAGTTTCACTTTCTCTGCCATGATATTGATTATCATTATCACAATAGTAATTTATAGCACTTTTTTGAAATTTTATGATTACTTAGGTATCATGGTTACAATAAAGTTAATGCTTGAATGTACAAAATTAATTTTACTTCTGTCACCTACCACCCAAGTTAAGCAAGCTAGCTATCTCTTTTAGCTTGCTTTACCTTTCCCTCTCCCATTTTCTTCATCCCCAGATGCAAAACTCTTTATTTAATTATTTATTAATTTATTTTTAATTATAGTTTAGATGGTTATAATAGTATTATATTTTGTGGCAATTTTATACAAAATGCCTAACCACCACCACCAAAAATGCCCACCACCCTTCACCACCATCCCATCCTTATCGATCTCTTCTAGTATAATATTTATTAAGTCATATCTGGACAATGCTTAACTAGCACATGAATTTTTCTTGCCAGGCACAGAAAAGCCTTTTTATATTTAGAAACTGTAGACTGCACTTCATCTTTTACATTGGGTCAATTTTCAATAGCAAAACCACCAACAAAAATGGAAAATATGGGGCCAGAGAAATAATTCAAGGGATAAAGTTCATGTAGCTGACATAGGTTCAAAACCTGGCACTCCATATGACATTCTAGGCCTCATCAGGAATACCTTAGCACAGAGTCAGGAGTAAGTCCTGGATTACACCTTACAAACAAAAATTATAAAATGTGAAAGAATTAATATAAGGAGATGGTGGAAAATAATCTTTGACATCTAGTATGGGAGTTATTTAGTTTGACTTCAATGGGAATGTTTATATCAGGAAGCTATGAAGTTTTCACTATTGTGCATGTGTTTGAATGACTGTGCCAGTTCCAATGATACTGATTTGGGGGATACAGTTGAGTGACTAGCTGAATATACAAATGTGAATCCATTGGTAATGAAGAAAATAATCCTTAATTAATTTTTCTTATTGTCATTATTTTGACATTTCTTAGCAGTTACTTTATCCATCTTTGAATTCTTTTACCTTTGTTGACATTTAGAAATACTTTCCCCTCAATACTTAATATCTATGCTCCAAGTAGTAACTTGGGATATGCCAAAAATTTAATTGGCCTAAAATTTTTAGTTGTATGAACTTTGGCGAATTATATGATCTCTTCTAGCATCCTCTTACATTACTACACCTTAGAAAAATATTGTAACCATTGTCCAGCAGGTAAGGAATTTACCTTGTTTGTGGCTTACTATGGATTGATTGCTAGCATCCATTGGATCCTTGGAGCACCACTAGAAGTGATCCATGTACTTGAATCCAAGAGTATGCACTAAAAGTTACATAGTATAACCAAAACAAAAAAAAGTAAAAAAAATAAAAACTATTATAGTTTGTACTTTATTAATTAGATGGGAATCACTATTTTTTACTCTGATTTGCATCAAAAAACTTAGTAGTTAAAAAGAGTAAATACATGTGCCAATGGCTTTATGAAGTGAAAATATGGAAAAAATCAGAGATATTGTTGAGATGATGTCCTCTATAACCCTACTTGCTGAGGATTCTCTGAGTGGGAATATAAATTATGGACAAAAAGCTCCCTAGTGACACACACTGTGAGATATGAGAAATGCATCTGTGTTGTGCTCTGAATGTGTCATTTGTCTTAAAATTGCAGGAGACAAGTGCTTTAAAAGGGATTCAGATATTAACTTGCTTCTGTGACATAACCAAGCCTAGTAGGAAAAATAGAGAACAACTAGTCTGAGACATCACTGACAGAAAGTAATTAAAGAGTCACAGAGGGCCCGAGAGATAGCACAGTGACAGGGCATTTGCTTTGTGCAGAACTGACCTGAGACAGGTTTGATTCTCTGCATCCCATATGGTTCCCTGAGCTTGCCAGAAATGATTTCTGAGCACAGAGTCAGGAGTAACCCCTGAGCACCACTGGATGTGAGCCAATACCCCCAACCTCAAAAGAGTAAGATGAAGAGGGAGTATATGAGAACTTAGAAAGTGCCATGGTGATCTTCAGAGACCCAGTTGTGATTATCCTATGTGTGGATATGTATTTGGGGTAAGAACTAGATGCATCTCAAACAGGAGTTGCTAGCAAATGGAAGAACCAAACAGAATTAAAAACTTAACAGAATCTCTAATCAATAGTAAAATGTGTCCAAATACATAAGGGGGTATATATACACATACATATATATACATGTATATGTATACATATGTATACATATATAATATATATGGGAATATACACACAGTATCTATATTCCACATAGAGATAGCAACTTTTAAAAATGAAGAACAGTTTTAGATAGAAGGTTCTATAAAGGCTATTTAATTCTAAGAAGTCATGGAGACCCTCGAAGACCTGAATGAGAAGAGAATAACCATCCTCTACAAAGATTATAAAGTCATTCAGAGGATAAAACAGTGAATTATTATAACAAAGAGTAGTACTAATTAATATTATTAACATATAAAAGCAAAGGAAAAGTGTTTATAATAGAAAGTGAGAAGTGAAGGCCCTGCAACATTGAGAAAAGAAGCCAATAATATTGAGCTCCCATTCGACCCAGCTATTCCACTCCTGGGGATATACTCTAAGAACACAAAAGTTCTATACAAAAATCCCTTCCTCACTCCTATATTTATTGCAGCACTATTCACAATAGCCAGACTCTGGAAACAACCAAGATGCCCTTCAACAGACGAATGGCTGAGGAAACTGTGGTACATATACACAATCGAATATTTGCAGCCATCAGGAGAGATGAAGTTATGAAATTTTCCTATACATGGATGTACATGAAATCTATCATGCTAAGTGAAATAAGTCAGAGGGAGAGAGAGAGATGCAGAATAGTCTCACTCACCTATGGTTTTAAGAAAAATAAAAGTAATTTTTGCAACAATACTCAGAGACAGTGAGAGGAGGGCTGGAACTTCCAGCTCACTTCATGAAGCTCACCACAAAGAGTGGCGAGTGCAATTATAGAAATAGCTACACAGAGAACTACCATAATCATGTGAATGAATGAGGGAACTGGAAAACCTGTCTGGGGTACAGATGGGGGTGGGGTGGATGGAAGGAGATTTGGGACTTAGGTGGTGAGAATGTTGCACTGATGAAGGGGTGTTCTTTACATGATTGATACCTCATCACAATCATATATGTAATCAAGAGGTTTGAAGAAAGAAAAAATAAAAAACGAAGGCAATGATATGTGGTGTGTATATATGTCAGCTGGATACATAGTACTACTGCATAATATCCAAAACAAAAGCAACAAGATAAGGCTAAATGTTTATAGCCATCCTTTTCTTACATTTGAGTATCATTTAATTAAGACTTGGTTGATCTTTTTTGCTTCACTAGTGTTTGGTTCCAGGCTACATGCCAAGTAAAATCTTTCACTAAATCATTTACATCAGAATGAGATTAATGAAATCTCATTCTGAGGCCTAGACTGAAGAGGGGGCAGCTACCAAGAGGATTTTGTTTTGTTTATCTCTTTGTTTGTTTTGCTTTACAATGACACAATGTATTTCTAAATAACATTTTGTAAAAAATAAATCAATAGCAAATTACTCCTCCAATACTTATAGAGCCTTCAGTATTTATATAAATGTGACATTTTCTTATAATTTCCCTCTCAATTTTGCATTGGCTCTCCCAATACAATCCTTCTGGGGTTCATGATAAACATTTCTTTTGAAGGGATTTGAGAAGTACACATCAGGCCTGTATTTCAATTTTAATTTCAAGAACTACAGAAAAGCTCCTCTTAAATTGGGTCTCTTGGGCCACCTTCCCACTGGTGATGAGAAGAGTTTAATTTCTTGACAGTTTGATAATAAGTACTGGATGAGAGTAGTAAAATCTGGGGGAGGAAAGTACAGACAACCAGAAAGACAAGAGATGATTACTTCCTACTTTAGTTTGGATTAATTTCCATTTCTGATTTCTAACTACATCAGAGGAAAATAGCAAAAAGACATTCTTCTGTTCTTACTGTCTATGCTCAAGAAGCTTTCAAATCTCACTTCTATTTTAAGAGGTAGAATTGAGCATTTGCTTAGTGCAGATCTACCAATATTTTTCCTCATTGCTTAATTGAGCCTCGCAGTGTTTTTAGTGAATTGAAATTTGCCAAACTGAGTTGTACCTATATGTGCCAAGTGAGAATCAGAAGGAGGGTGAGCTCCTCTTAAGAAGAAACTTTATAGTGGTGTACTAGCTATAAAGAAAGAATCTTTCCAAAAGTGTCCAAAATAAGCAAACACTACTATCAGGTACTTTCCTTATGGTCATTGATAAGTGACTTTGTGACTATCTACAGTTGTCAGAAGACAATTAGGAAGGGTATGTTCTTCTGACAATTGAAATTAATCTCTGGGAAATGGATGGACAAAAAGATTGGTTCCAACCTAGCAACCAAAGCTATTTAATTCATTCATTCTTCAGGTTCCAGGAGGAAAAATGGTGTTGCTGTGTTCCAGTAATAATCTCTGTTGTTGCTGAATTATCAGCAAACCACAGCTCCTCTCTCTGGGGAATGAATCCTGTAACTTAACAAATCACTGTATTTTGGGTTTTGACATTGCACATGCTTTTCAATTTCCATATTCCTTTGGCTCATTAATGTTTTATTGTTGCTATAGTCTGAAACATTTTAATAGTTTTTCTTCTAAAGTAACAAGACATCCACTCTCTTCTGTCATCCCTTTGAATACTTAAAATAGCATGTCCATTCCAATTTGAAATTGATTTTAGGAAATATCATTTTGAATCTTTTCCCTAAAGTCCAAGATGTCTGCCTTTGACTAATGAATAAATTGCTTTGTCTACAAATCAAATATTCAAATTCTATTTCAAACACTATGTGTAATAAAAAATAGGGAATATAGGAAAGTCTTGTTATATTCCAAAGCTAAGTTTTCATCATTTAGAACATGATTAAGAAATTAATTTAGTATACCTATACGTGGACACTATTTACATATATTTTCCACATTCACCCCAAAATATGTAGACACATTAACACACACATAGATCTACATGTGTAGACTATTCATATATATCTTAAAGTCCTAAAAATACAATACAGATTTATTCCATGCATAAATACATATGCTTTTATGAATATACCTAACATAGAAAAATAATATACTTATACACATGTATTTGAAATTACATGCTTCACTCTATCAAACAGAGCAACAGATATAAATAAAAACCTCACACCTAAAATGTATACATGAGCCATGAACACATATATACACAGAATTAATGTACAAAATCATGAGTATGCATTCATACTCCAATGCTTATTTTGATGTGAAGATGTGTGTAAAAATGGTATGTGTGAAGAGGAAGAAATGCTATTAGTTCACCAAAAAACCTGAGAAACAAATTTATAAACTCATACCAACAAAATAGTTCACTTGGAACCACATATTAAAATATATATTTAGGAATATAAATAACAGTCCCAAAACTCAGATTTCGGGGTTCAAGGTGATCATTAGATCAAACATTCAAGAACAAAACCCCAGAATTAAAAACTAGAGATAATGGAGGGCAATATTGATTCCAGAATCTATATCTACAGTCTATTTTTTAATAATAATTTTTATTTTGACCAAAGTGGATTACATATCTTTCACAGTATAATTTTAAGTACATATTAATATTGAATCAGGGGAATTCCCATCATCAAAGTTGCCCTCCCACCACCCCCAATTTTTGCATGTAAAGCAAGCTCTTGTTGACAAATAATATTTTAGGTACTTGTTAACTTAACATCAGGAGTATTTCCATCACCAAATTGTTCTCCCTACACCTCCGTTCCCTACAGTTGATATCTGTCTAATCTATATCTATATAATCTATTCCTATATCATCAATATCAGTATCTTCTATTTATTTCTATATACGCTTGATATATTCTATATATATTTTGGAAAGAAAGTTGTCTCTGAAGACAGAGTACTTTGTGGGGAAGGTTGTTTTTTTTTTTTTTTTCGGGCCACACCCGTTTTTATGTTCAGGGATTACACCTGGCTATGCCCTCAGAAATTGCCGCTGACTTGGGGGGACCATATGGGACGCAGGGGGATTGAACCGCAGTCCTACCTTGGCTAGCGCTTGCAAGGCATGTGCCTTACCTCTAGGGCCCCTGCTGGGAAGATTTTATTTCTGCTTGGAAATTCTCTCTAAAATGGTTGGCTCTCTAATTATATAAGTGGTATTTCTAATAAGGAGTATGTTTTTTTTTTTTTTTTTGCGGGGGGGGGGCACACCCGGTGATGCTCAGGGTTACTCCTGGCTATTCGCTCAGAAGTCACTCCTGGCAGGCACGGGGGACCATACGGGGAACCGAGGGATCGAACCATGGTCCGTCCTGGGTTAGCACAAGGCAAGGCAGGCACCTTACCTCCAGCGCTACCGCCCGGCCCCTATAAGTGGTATTTCTGAGTGATATCTAACCTCCTGAAAATTGATGACTTCTGGACACAAGCCCTGCTAAGAATGCTGCAATCTGGCAGACTAAGTGCCCTCTTCACCTTAGGACACTAAGCGCCCTCACCTTGACTGATTAAATGTCCTCACCATGGGAGAATAAGCACTCTCACCTAGACAGACTAAGCACCCTCACCTTAGTCTTAGAACATGTTCAATATCTCCTCTGGGAAGTCAGAGCCCAGAAAGCTCACAGAGATTTCAACACACATGGGGATCCTTTCAGCAGAGTGTTAGGCATCTCCTCAGACTCTACCACACATATGCTCTCACAATTTGTTATGAAACTGCCCCTTCCCTGACATCACCTTCTGAAAAGTTCGAGATGAGATTCAGAGCACGGTCTGAGTTGTGTGAGAGTTAAAGCACAGGAGACTTGAGCACTTGGAGTGACATCTGACTTCACAAGTTTCAAGACTGTAAAGTAGGCTTTGACAGAAAAATCAATATTTGGAAATTACTGAGAACCATGCTACACCAGGTAAATGACTTCCCTGTTTACCCTTGTCCAAGTCATGATTTTCCCTCCCACTCTTACTTAACAGCTTGTCTTACTTCCTTCGTTCCTTCTTCCTTTGTTCCTTTTCCTCATTCCCTCACTTCCCTTCCTCAATCATCCCTCCCTCCTCTCCCCTCCTCTCTTCCAACTTCCTTTTTTCCTTCCTTCCTTCCTTCCTACCTTCTTTCCTTCCTTCCTTCCTTTTTCCTTCCTTCTTTCTTT
>PVKC010016722.1:0-20627 GCA_004027635.1 Crocidura indochinensis
GTTTAATGCCTAAAATGACTGTATTATGAACAACTTGGTAAATCATGGTGTTATAATAAAAATAAGAATAAAGAAAAGAAATGGGAGCCCATGCCTGAGGGTGCTGGGAATCAAATCATTTAAGTCAATTCCTTGCCACCACCCCACTCCAATCATTTCCTCCCATTTCCCTTTTCCCTAGCATTCATTGACAAGTTCCTTCACCCTTCATGCATGTAAACTTACTTGACCTTATTCTCACTATAATTCAAATTCAAAGGGCTAGTGAACTATGACCCGCATTGGCCACTCATTTTTGTCATTTTCTTTTAAATGTATGTCCTATGAATGCTTTTGAGCTTTTAACAGCAGAGTTTAATTGTAGCAGAATCCACAATGCTATTAATTTTGTTTTTTTTTTTCACCTGTAGTCCCCCATTCAATCTGGGCTGCCACATCAGACAGGCAGAAAGCGCGAGGACTTCTTGTTCTTGCATCTGTAGTGAAAACCAAGGTAGCAGATAAACAACTGCTACAGGTCTGTCAAATAGATGCATGCCCTCCGAGTGAAGTTTGCAGACCTCAGAAGCTTACTAAACAGTTGGTGTTCCCTAAATCTTTTCCCTCAGGCAAGACTTACACTAACCCATTCTACAGGTGTATCAACCAGATCAAACCCAGAAACACTTCAGCCACTAGATTATGCTTCAGAACAAAAATTGAGCATTGGTCTGTTGAAGTTACCTTCCATAGGGCCACTAGAGTGAAATTCCCAAGTTAACCATTATAGCACACAAGCTGCCCCTACTTTTAAAAGCAAAAATAACAATAACAACAGTAACAAAAGCAAACCAAATAAACCACAACCTTAAAATGATCTCCTGTAGTGCAGGGAATATAGGCCCGCTAATCTTTCAAACACTTCCTGCCACAAACTCTTGTCAAAGTGAATTCTACCATGAATCCCTAAATACATTACTCTTTAGAAAATCACTCATTTTGTGAACCCGCCTCAACCTTACTACTCTCAGTCTGCTATTAATAAGAATCAAAAGTTTGTTATCAAGTGTTATATAAGCTGCAAAATAATCTTCTCTATTTAAGAACATAAAAGTCTATACTGCATGTTGTTTTTAAAATTAGAACTGTTTCTAAATTAAGCTTTAATGTTTGCCTCTTCAGCTGACTTATGCTGTGAAAAGTTTAAGTGATTTGAATATAACCTCTTAGAAAATTCAGAACTTTAGTACTAAATGGAATAGAGGACCCTTGACTTCTCTAAGGACATTCACCGTCAGGTTATGCTTTTCTTCCTTGTTTCTTAGATCACACCGGGTGGTGCTTTGGGCTTGCTCCTGGCTCTGTGTTCAGGGACCATACGTGGGGCTAGGGTCATGACATGCAAGGCAAGCATCTTACATGCTGTACTATCTCTATGGCTCCAGGCTATATTTTGTAATTTAATACATAGTAGAGGTGGTAGACTGTATAGGAACTGTTATTAAAAAGTCTTTCCATGGTTAGACATAATATCAAAATACAGGGCAATAAAAAATGCTTTTTATTTTCCATCCAAAATCAAGATTAGGTGTCTGTCTATTCAAACTAACTCATAGACTAGATTAGCAGTTGATAAAAACCTTCAATTGTAGAAAACATCACTGATTATCACAGTCAATAATCAAAATAATTTTTTGTTGGAGAGACATAGTACACGGGTTAAGAAAACTTGTAGGGATCAAACAAGCCCTCTAAGAATGACTCTCAAACACAGGTAGGTGGTAGCCAAAAGCAAACAAAGGAATATTTTTTCATAGATTTTAACTTAACAACACTTTGCTAATTTTTTTTTTTTTTTGAGGAGAGCCAAACTGTCCAAAATGTTTTAGCTTTCTTGGGCCACACCCACTAATGCTCAGGGAATATTTTGGATCTATTCTAAAGGATTATTCCCGGCGAGCTTGGGGACATATAAAGTGTCCATGGATTGAACCTAGGTCAACTGTGTACAAGGCAAGTGTTCTACCTTCTCTACTATCCCTGAAAATGCTTTAATTTTAATTCCATTAAGTAAAAAAGAAATTTTTTTTACTAAATTCCAAGTATATAAAAGGCTTCATTAATTTATTCAAATATCTCCATCAGTTTTTAATTCATGATGAACTAGTTTGGCACATTTTCATTTTTATCATAATTATAATATAATACATAATATATAATATAATTATATATAATTATATATTCACATTATGGAAAATTCACATTTTTCCATAAATGTTATCTACACACTTTCATGTTCACACATTTCAAAATATACAGCACCTTGATGAAGACATGTAGTTTTAGAGTGAACTTCTGCAAAATTCTGTATTATTGTCTATAAAACATGCTTGATCAGTAGTGATTCACAGCTCTTGGGCTCAAGCCTTTCATGGTGAAACTTTCAAGATGCTTTATGTTTCATCATGTATAGTTAAAAGCTGGCCTGGAATCTGCCAAGCTGATATATCTGTAGCTTTTTAGGCTGCATTAATGACAGTGTAACCTGAATTGTAGGACTTCTATTTCTTTCTTAAAAAACAAAACAAAAAACCAAACACCTCCCATTGATAACTGGGACCATTTTTATTAACAAGTGACTGCCAAGAGTGCATGGCTTTAAAATGGCCTTTTCTGACATTAAATATAGCTTACTCAACAGCACAAACAGCCAAATATGCAATGGTTCCTGCAGAGCATTTTCTGGCTATCTTAAATAAAACCAGAAAGTCATATTTGCTGTCTTAGGTTCAGTTTGCTTTCTTTAAAGAAACAAGCAAACAAAAAACCCCTCAAATAACCAACCAATTTTGCAATATCATGAAAAGTCCTATGAGTTTTCTGAAGGTCTTTCTGTTTTGCTTTGTTTTTGTTTTGGGGCCATACCTGGCAGCACTCATGTGGGCTACTCCTGGCAGGCTCAGGGGATGCTGGGATGCTGGAGATAGAACCTCGGTTGGCTGTGTGGAAGACAAACACCCTATCCACTGTGCTTATTGCTCTAGCCTCTCTGAGGCTAAAGTGGACCCGGCACTTCCTTCAAGTGATCAGGAGTCAATACTGCCATGTGCTGCAAATCTTTGATTACATTTGCTTATTCATTAATATAGATGAGTGAGATATGTCACTTGGAAAACTCAGATTATTATTATTTTTTGAAACAAAATTTTAGAATTGAAAAGGGCCTTGTAAACCATTTAGTTTCCTGCCCTTGTGTTAAAGATAATAAAATTGACATTATATCCACAGGTGTTAAGCCACTTGTCCAAAGGCAAATGCCTGGTCAACAGAAGCATCTGGCCACATATTCAACACAGGACATACTGACTGCTGAGGAAGAGATTATCACAAAAATACAAAACATTCAGCCAACTAGCGAGGCATCTACTTCAAGGACACACTTAAGACTGTAAATTCTCCATGTAGAAGAAAGTTGATCATCTGAACTTTACATGTAGAGTGCTTGGAAAGTTATTACTTTGTTATATAAAAATAAGTATAAAACAGTGATTTTTACCAGCTGCTCCATGGCTCAATGCTGGTCTCCAGGTTAAAGCAAACTGAACTCAAGGCAGAGGCAGCAGTCTGAGATGAACTCAAGTCTGAGGCAGCAGGTAGGGCATTTGCCTTGCATGTGGCTGACCCAGGTTTGATACTCGGCATCCCATATGGTCCCCCAAGTCTGCTAGGAGTGATTTCTGAGCACAGAGGCAGGAGTAACCTGAAGGTTGTGAAGTGTGGACCAGAAACAAATACCAAAACAACACTGGTCTGCAGTTATAGCAAATATTTTAATTCATTTCCTAATGGTGCTTTCTATTCATTTGCTGAGGAAACAGTAATTTGTTAAACAAAATATTACCTGAAACTAAATTGAATGAAACAAAAACCTGTATGTGTTAATCTGTGTAGAGTGGAGAAAGCTGGAATGAAGATTCTGAAAGGAGAGTAGGTAGAAGCACACCTGTTGAACTCCTGCCAGTTCTGGGATCCCAAGTACTAAACCCTGGCGGATTAAGTCAGCCCCCTGCTCCATGAGTCACCCTGGAGATTCTGAAACCAGTGCAGTATGGGAACCACCTCCAGCCTGGGAAACCATCTCCTTCATCATCTCATCTAATCAGGTTGCTTTTTTTTTCTTTAATGTCTGCAATGGTCTACACAGGATCAATAATCCAAACAAAGAAATCTCAAAAAATCCAAACTTCTACAACAGGGACTGAGTATGGGAGACAAGGCAGCAGTCTCTGTTCCTAAGAAAATTACAGATAGAGACTGTGCAGATTTAAATCTATATCCCAAAGATAATTGGCTCCACTTATCACATTCTCACTAGCTATGAAGGACTTGAGCATCAAGCAGGAAAAGGACAGAAAAAAAATTTCTCTTTTGGGTATGAGTGTGAGAGGGGGCACTCAAGAAGTACTCAACGGGGCAGAGGGCTGAGGGGCCTCTCCTGACTGATACTTAGCCAGTCAATACTTGGTCTGGGCCAGTGGTTCAATGCTAGGACCTGATGATGTGGTGCTATACAGGCCCTTTGGTCCTTAAGAACTTGGGGCCATTCAGGCAATGCTTGGAGGGACTTAGGGTTACACCCATGATCTTAAGAGAGTAGATTCATCAGAGCCATGCTACACTTATGCTCTAATTGCTGTGTTATCTTTCATGCCCTAGAAGACAATATTAAGGAAAGACAGTCAACCTGATCTCACAACAAGGAAGGCAGTGGCAGGAACAGGAGCATGTGGTGGTGGGGCCCCATATCAAGTGCTGGATGTTCCCAGGTCTGCTGCTGGAGTAGGAAGGAATTCGGATGAACTTTACTAGGAGGACAAGCACTTACATACATCCTGAGGACACAATGTCAGGCCAGTTACAAGGACAACAGTCATAAGAAGCACTTAGCGAAAGGTTAGAGAAAGCCCAAAGCCTTGCTCACTGGAAGATAGAGCACCCCAGTGGGAGTTTCTGGTGAGAAGAAAACAGTGCTACAGTCTCAGCACCAGCCAAAGTCTTCTCAAATGTAGTACCCCTTCTCCAGGGCTGAGAACGAGTCACTGTATCAGGTCCTCAAACTTTTTAAACAGGGGTCCAGTTCACTGTTCTTCAGACCATTGGAGGGCCAGACTATAGTAAAAACAAAAATTACGAACAAATTCCTATGCACACTGCATACATCTTATTTTGATGTGAAGAAACAAAATGGGAACAAATACAATATGTGGCCCATGGGCTGTAGTTTGAGGACCACTGCATCCTCCTAGCTCTTAGTCTCTAGTTCTTACTAGCTTGTCATCAGAGGTAGTAACACAACCTTGTTTTCCAGCTACAGGATGCAAAAATAACAAAACAAAATACAAAACCAAACAAAAAACCAACAGAAAACCAAACCAAACAAAAACAAAAAAAACATATAAGGTAAACAAAAAAAAATATAAGGTAATCAAAGTTTTTCGGTTGTGTCTTCACTGAGTGGTGCTCAGGGTAGAATTAGTACAAGACAAAGGTCTTACCCCTGTACTATCTTTCTAGCCCAAAGTTGACTAAAGTTTTAAAAATAACTTATAAGAAAAAAACATGGACACCCAATGTTGTATCTGAAATACAGGCACCAAAAAAGCTAGTCTCTTTCTAACTGAAATTGGAACATGTCTAACTGTGCAGCGTCTGCTAACAAGGCCCATACTTTGCTGGGCTTCTCAGAATACTGCATCTAGCCTGTGTAAGAAGGAACGGGCTTCACAGACTATTAACTCTGTGTTATTTAACAGAAACACTGTGAAACATGTGAGTAAATGCCTTTTTTTAAACTAAATTAAAAAATTCATATCCTCTAATTCATGACACACATACCTCTCTCTTCAACTAAGCAAGCTACACTAATGTTCTGAGTACTGGAACAGGGAAGAGAGAATTTCAGCAATTTTAGAGCCTCAGACATTAACTAATCAATCTGTACCATGAAGGTGGTGGAGGTGGGGGCAGAGGTTCAAAACCCTCTGGAAAAAAAAAAAGAACCCATCTTACTGCCAATCTGTCTTCCAACTCTTCTAAATAGCTTCACAATGAAAAAGGTCCCCACCAGACTTGTATAGGCCCATAATCAAAATAAGGCAACAGTGTGGGAAAGAAGGTGCGTCTGGCTGCTTTAAGGAAGTTGAGGCTCCCTCTTAACTGACTTCTTGGGTCAAAGTCGCTTTTGGCTGTGACTCATTGTAAGACCATGCCAGAGCACCTGGGGAACACTATTCCTCTTCAGAGGGTTCCTAGCCAGAACATTTGTGAAACACAGGATACAGAAACTGAGACACATGAAAATGTGAAATGATCATCTATAGTGATAGGACAAGATTCAGGAATGGACAAGAGTTATTTAACATGTAGCCTTGGTCACATGGATTCTAATAACCTTTATCAAACAGTATTTTTTTGTTTGTTTTTGGGGCTATACCTGGTGACACTCAGGGGTTACTTCTGGCTATGCATTCAGAAATTGCTCCTGACTTGGGGGAACATATGGGACGCTGGGGATTGAATCCAGGTCTGTCCTGGGTCAGCCACATGCAAGGCAAACATCCTAACACTGCACTATTGCTCCGGCCCCAATATATCAAATAATTTTTAAATAAACAGACATAAAGATTCAGTTACTTCATTCCAGAGCAAAATGTCTACTGATTTGACATTTCTGTTAGAATTATTGATTTCCAATTTAAAGATAAACATGAAGGATAAAAAGAATATACTGTATTTTAGGAAGAAGTCTCACCTAGTATTGATAGTCATGTTACTAAAGAGATCGAAGAAGTACAGCAATACTATTTTTTCTAGCTTCAGGCAGGCTTTTTTTTTGGGGGGGGGAGTGGATTGTTAAGTGATGGGGGGTTGGATTACAACTGAAAGTGCTCAGGGACTACTTCTGATTCAGTATTTGGAGTCTGGAATTCAAGGCTCCCACATGTAAAGTATGTGTTTCAGCCCAATGAACTCTTTCCAACCTCTGGCACAGGTTAACAACTAAACAAATGCTGTCTATGGGGTAACTTAAGCACTACAATAGGCCACTAACAAATGAAAACAAACTTTTCTACGATGTAAATACAATGGTTCATCTTTAGGTTATATAGCAACAAAAGAATTCTATCTGCACTTATTATGACTGTCACTTTGTTTAAATCTCATCACCTTTTGTTGTAGTCTCTAATCGTCAAAACAGAAGTGGGCCCAGTTCACCAGAATTCATGACACTGAGACCTTTCTCTTAGTCCCATTTAAAATTAATTAATTAAGCAATCAATTAAAACTAGAATCTGATGTGAATGGTTTGCATGCAATAGATTCAGTACCACTTAAGACTGGCAGAGAGTTAGTGATAGTCAAGATTAGAATAGTATTAATGACTACTATATCCTTTATTTAAATACAAGAAAAAGAAAAAGAAAAGAATTTGTGACTTACGTTTTGGCTGTGACATCCACATATTGTCCTGGGCGAAAGTGAGCAGCATAAAGAGGAGTTCCTATGCGATAAGACAATAAAAGTCAGTACAAAATTAGTCCCAAAACAGCTGTCCTCAGCACAGACTACACTCAAGAAGCCCTTGTCAACTATCACATTTCAAAAACAGTAGGAAATTTTCTCAAATAATTATAGTTATTAGAAACACGAATAATAAAACTGTTCAACAAATCTACTCCTGAACTGACTAAACACAGGCTGAAGAACATGTATGGTGCTAGAGTGAGCCCACTGGTCCAAGGTTGGCTTGAGTTGGTGCCTTCTTAGAGGCCCAAGTGATGCTGAGTAAACAGAATTCCCATAGCAACACATTGTTCTTACTGTTCCCGTGTGTGATAAGATGATTAAGGTACTTTCCCTGCATTCCACTAGCCCAGGTTTAAATTTTTGGCACCACATATGATCTTCTGTGTAGAACCAGAAATAGTCTCTGAGTCCAGCAGGTATGGCCCCCATACCGCAACAGACACATATATACAAAAACCCAAACAAAATAACTAATATGGCCAGAGAACACAACTGAAGCTCTTTTTCTTTTCTTTTAAATAGCAGTTAAGTGCTATAGGATTTTAAATGGGGAGGGTGGAGGGGAACCAACCCTGAATGCAAAACAATTAGTAAAGTTTAAAATGACTCAATTTCTGAGGTTAAAGGAAGCACTGATATCTGAACATTTTCATCCACATCAGTTTCAGTGTTTTTCAGATACAGCAAAAATTCTGTAAATGGACTTTAATTTCTACAATGGTTAAATTGTTTTAAAGTTGCAAAACTGGCACTTCAAAAATCTTTTTGTTCTAGTTGTCATCAAGTCTGACCATTGTCAGCCCAGGTAAAAAGGCCTATTGTAACTGTGTTTAACTTCAAGAATTCAATGCAGATATCAAAATGTCAAATTTTAAAACAGTACACTACTTTGAATGAACGCAAGCTCAAGTAAATGTGCAGGGAACTTTTCTGAAGGTTAAATACATCAAAACATTAACTATTTCAATCAGCATTACTAAATGCTTAAATGCCAAATTTTATTTTGACATTCGAAAAATGGATTAAGTAAACTATTCTGAATTTTTGAATGGGGTAGGCTACACTCTGTGGTGCTCCTGGCAGGGCCCAGGAAACCATATTGGGTGCTGGTGATTGAACCTGGGTTGGCCATTGTGCAAGGCAAGTGCTTTACTATCTTTCCAGCCCCTATACTATGCAACTTAAGTTAGAATATTGACCTTGAGGTGTTATGCTCCCATTTCAGGTAGTATTTTCTCAGAATTTTCTTTCAGTGAGAAATTTAGATATTCTTCATTTAATGGAACACAAGCCTATCTTAGAAGTTGGTGCATTTATGTGGATGTGAAACTCTTCCCACATTAACAACAAATGTTCCTCCTTTCTTACTGAAAACGAGAGAGTTCTTTACAGTTCTCTAAAAAAGAAAAGTGCTTGTTTTGTCCCTAGTGATTAAATCAGACTCAGTTTTTATATTTAAAAATAAATGTTTGGGACTTTGTATTTTGGATCCAGCTTTATCAACAAGGCTGGCATTAAGCGAATCACATATTTGGGTATTTTTACCGCCCTCCTCTCCCTTCCCTCAGATTACCTGGCTTAATTGCAGCATTATCTGTTACACGAAAGATTTTTATTTTCTGCTTTGGTGGCAATCCAAGTTCTTCGTAAAATTTCAATATAGATGGAGATTTCTAGAGGAAAAACAACATGTGTAAATGATAGGTTAAATACTAAAGGTGGAGTCTAGTGTTTAGAGACCTAAATCAAGTTACTAGTATTCCAGAAAATAAAGAACATCCTGCACCACTTTCAAAGAGGACCCTAATCCCCCCTTTACACAAACCCACTAAATTAGGATCCAGCTATATAATGGACAACCTTGTGAATAACTAGGAAGAAAGATCTTTGTTTTGTAGGACAAGAAACAAGAATTGTTCTCATAGTTAAATTCTCGGTGTCACCTGCAGGTATTCTAGATAGAACCTTAATCCTGGGAAAGACAACTCTTGTTTACATGTACTCACTTCTACGCATCACAAAGTAAGCAAAGGGAATGATGTTTAGCGAGTCCCTAAAATGCTCTGGCCAACTTAGTTTCCAGATTATAGCCACCTCACACTCCTCAAGTCACCTGCATCACATCCCTTTTATAAGTCATCCAGCACTGTTCCCTTCTGCTCCTCTTCTGTGTCCATTACATTGTCTCTTATTTCACTAAAAGAGGAAAGCTGAGGGCAATTCCTGATCAGGGAAATAGCTCACCAGGCTGGAGCACATGCTTTGTTTGCAGGAGCTCCTTCAACCCTGAGCATAGTCAAAACCATGAACGACAGTGTCTAGTCAAAACAAAACAAACAAACAAAAAACCCCACAAAACAAAGACCATTTAGAAAGAGTACCTCCTCATGACCTATCCTATCACCAAATCATCAAGCAAAATGCACCACATTGACGCTCAGGGGTTACTCTTGGCTATGGCCTCAGAAATCGCTCCTGGGTTGGGGGAACCATATGGGATGCCGGGTGATCGAACCGTAATTTGTCCTAGGCTAGTGCTTGCAAGACAGACACCTTACCTCTAGAGCCACTACTCGGGCCCCAATAATTTTATATAAACTACATAAATTGACCATATCTCCTACCTGTACCCTGTTTCATGTACAACACCACATGTTGGGTTCCTCATGAACAACACATCTAAACCAGCTTAAAATCCTTTGCATAACACTTTCTTTCCAGATGTTAGGTCTCTACTTAAGCCATCCCTAGACTGTGCCTAGAACTCAATTAGTGTTTGTACTAATTTATACTATGAACTAAACTACATGTCTGTTTGCTGGTTTGTGAAAACCTGGATGGCAGGGTTGGAGTTTTGCTATTGCTGTTGGTATTATGTTTGTTTTTGGCTAACACCCAGCTATGCTCGGAGCTTACTCCTGGTTCTGTGATCAGGGGTCACTCCTAGCAGGCTAAAGAAACCATGTGGGGTGCCAGAGATTAAACCTGGGTCTGCCACATGCAAAGCATGCGCCTTATCAATTGTACTCTTTCGAGTCCAGCAGGGTTGTTTAATTCACTATTGCCTTACTTTAGAATCAAGCACAATTGCAGGCCATGGTTTAGATTTCCTTTGATAGCACTTGCTGGAAGCACAGAACCTAAATTTTGGGATCAGTCTGCAACCCCTAGGAACATCTAAGGGGGTCTATAATGGCACCACAAAACTGAGTTGTCTGCCCCAGACTTCAATGAAAGCCAATTCTGTTCCCCAGAGTCCCTGTCCCCACCCAAGCTATCCGGTCCTCCAAGAGTGGGAACTTATATTCCTTTTAGTCATTCTTTATAATTTTACTTCCCATGTGTTAAAACTTGAGACTAATATGATTGTCATTCCAGCAAAGACCCTGCCTGGCTTTTCCTCTACAATCAAACAGACTTTTTCCTCAACAAAACAATTATTTCCTTTAAAACTGATTTCTCAAGGGCTAGAGAGATTTACCAAGGGAAGGGCATTTGACTTGCATGCAGTTTATCTGGAGTTTAATCTCTGGCACCACATATCATCCAAAGCCACTAGGAGTGATCCCTGAGTGTAGAGTCAGGAATAAATCCTGGGCATATTTTGGGTATGGCTTCCAAACCAAAAATTAAATAAAATGTGCCCAGGCCAGGTGATACAACAGTAATAAGGGCACATATTAGGATTCAATCTCTTACTACCACATGTTGTTCCTAAGGCACTCTCAGATATAGTTCTGTAGGCCCAAAACTGACACTGCAATTAAAAACATTATGCACATCAATGAAAATATGTGTCTACTAATATACTGAGTTTAACTCTTTGACTATAACATCAAATCCAGACTTTAGTCTAAAATAACATCTGAAAATGATGCAGATAATGATGATTTGTCAATGCCAGAACTCATATTTTCCATAATTATATTATATTGCCTGGTACCAAATGTCTTATTTTACATTTCATTAGAGAGAATAATTTTATAAACAAATTTATAAGACTAAATCTAGAATTTACATAAACAACAAAATACTCGATCCAAGTAACTATGGACTAAGACAAATCAAAGAACAAGTACTTGTTATCTTCCAGTTTCACTAACATTAAAATTTTTGTTATTCTTTGTAAAATAGAAATAGTTCCCAGCATTGCCTGGTGTGGCCTTGGAGACTCCTGGCTCCTGGCACTAAGGGACTCTGCACCTCCTCACCTCTCCCAGTGGCCCAGTATTGCCGAAAGTGCCCTACACCCCTGAGCATCACTTAGGAGACCTCCTCACCTGAATAAACAAATAAGAGAACCAAATACGTCTCACAAATGAGGAAACCCGAGCACTCAAGACCAGTGGTGCAATGGAGGCCTCTTTCTCAACTTTCCAGATTCTAAAGGCAATTTAAAAGACTGACAGCGAGGTCACACTTGAATAATCCCATTTATGAAGCTGCATTCTAACCCCCCTACAAAGTTGCCTGCAATTATCCTTCCCACAATGAAAATGCTTCTCGGCTCCGAAGATGAATTGATTTAATCAACTTTTAAGGCCACTTAGCTTCCCTATTGAAAAGCACTATGTACCACAATCAGGGTTTTTTTTTTTTTTTTTTTTTTTTTTTTAACAATAAGGTACAAAAATAGCAACTGACAAAAATGGAGACATAAATTCTTTCCAAATTAAAGAAAAACAACAATTCTAGCCCCCACCATGAATAACACTGATTTAATCAATTTATTTTAGAAACCTTAATTTGATATTTTATAACCAGAGATTTTGGCTTTTGTATTTTCTGGGTTTTCTTTTTTCTTTTTTTTTTTTTTTTGGTTCACACCCGGCAGCGCTCAGGGGTTACTCCTGGCTCCATGCTCAGAAATTGCTCCTAGCAGGCACGGGGACCATATGGGGCACCGGGATTCGAACCTATGACCTTTTGCATGAAAGGCAAACGCCTTACCTCCATGCTATCTCCCGGGCCTTTTTTGGGGTTTTTGGGTCACACCCGGCAGTGCTCAGGGGTTACTCCTGGCTCCATGCTCAGAAATTGCTCCTGGCAGGCACGGGGGACCATATGGGGCACCGGGATTGGAACTGATGACCTTTTGCATGAAAGGCAAACGCCTTACCTCCATGCTATCTCCCGGGCCCCTAACTTTTGTATTTTCTAAACCCTGTATAAATATTAACTATTTGTGGTTTCTCAAAGGGTCACAACATGTGAAAGGAAGTTGGTGTGGAGATAGAAAACTTTCCTTAAGAATTCTAAATTTCATTTTCATAGCCCATTCTGAACAAAAGGCAAGGAAAAGGCCTTTTCTCTTTATTACAGTATCTCCTAGACTTAGGAAATTTATATTTGGAGAAATGAAAAAATAAAAAAATAAAAAATAAAATTAAAAAAAGTTTTATAAAACTTGGCATACAAGGAAGGCAAAACATTTTTTATTTAAAAAATAATTTTTTTGTTTTCATTTTTGGGCCACACCTGGAAGTACACAGGATTCACTCCTCACTTTGCACTCACTCCTAAAGTGGCTTGGGGAAAACACATAGGGTACTGGGGACCTCAACCAGTGTTAATCAAAGGCAAGGCAGGCATAACTGCTGTACTATTTCTCCAGTCCCAAAAGGGTTTTATTTCTATGTTTTGATAGCTTACTTAAAATTATTGTTTTGAAGTTTATGTAAGTTTAAATGGGTCAAAACCTACTACAGCACAGACTATAGCACCTGAATTATTCTCTGTATTCGTTGAAGAGGATGCAACTTAAGACACATACAGACTTATGAATGGAGTAGTCATTTCTGTAATATATTGATTTTACTACTATATAAATAAAACATTAACGGGAAGGCATCTTCACCAATGAGTAAACCAGAATAAATTGAAGTGCTAAGTACATTTGGGGTGGGGGGTGGGGGTTCTCTTCAGAACCAGTAAGACTTCTAGAACTGAGAGAGAATTGAATGTGTTGGTGCTGGCACCTTAGTCTGTGCTAATTAAATCACATACAAGTGTCAGCCACCAAGTAGTATGCATAGGCTATCAAGATTTAAGGGCGAGAAAACCAATCTTCATCAAAGTTGAAGGGAAAGGAGGTAAGGGTAAAAAACAGTATTAGAACTTAGTTCATCTGGGCCCACATCTACTTGCTTTTCCAGTTTGAGGGATCAAGATTCATATTCTGTAGGAGCTAAATAGATCATTCCAACTTGATGCGTGGTTTACAAATACCAAGGCAATAAAATCATGAATTTATAATATTGGTAATGAAAATCAAGATAATGGTTCTAATCATAACAAAAACACAGGAATACAATTAATTAGAAAACAGCGGTGTCTGTCAAATCAAAGAATTATTCACACGAAGCTTGACACATTATTTACATATTTTAAAAACTCACGCAGTTCACATTTTAAAAACGACTCCCAAACCATTTCATTGTGCTTTTAATGATTGTGAAATGACCTTAACCCTGAATTTCTTAGTCAATAAACTGAACTGTCAATTTCTAAAAATAGGACAGATATTACTAGAGAGTTAAATACAAATAGGCAGTTGGAACTATCCTTCAATGTAACCATTGCTAACTACCATAATATTATGCTAAAATGCTAGTTATTTAATAATGTAAAAACCCTGATGCCTTATATTGAATTATAGGTCTCTAGTGATTTATACTGGCAATTCACATATCCCATCATTTACGGGACAATTTTACCCAGATATCTGTGAACCTTCATCTATACCTTTCCTCCCAAACTCCCTTTTCCTTATCCCCATTCCAGGTTATAGCTTGTGATCAGACCCAGCTACTGAGGTTACAAAGCACCCCATATCCTGGTCCTCTAATAGCCCTAACACCCACCCAATGTTACAAATCCCTGTTCATTCCAACCCCAATGTAACAGCCCAAGTGGAAAGGTTTTAAAATCAATTCTTCCTCAGTCTTTAAAGAACCACTCTGTATCCAAATATTTCTCATTAGAATACAGTTAACACAAACACCAATTAAATTGTTTAACCTTATTTGCGCTGGTTAAAGAATTCAGAAAGCTCCCAGGAGTCTGCAGAATGAAGTTTAAATTCTTTGAAATTAAATGCCCCAGAGAAATGCACCTCTTTACCACTTTACCAAAGATGCCTTCCCTACCCTGCCCATAGCCTTATCTCTGCATATAAATACACAGACCCCTGTCTTTCTAACACATTATCATCCACTGTTTCAGCTTTTGAAGAGACCACTCCCTCTGCAATCCTCCAACATGCTCTCCTCCTTCCTGTGAGAATACCTCCTAGGAGTTTCCCAAGCAGAAATAGTAACCCTCAACTGCTTTTCCAATTCTCACACTGCTCTGGGATGGTGGTTTTACCTCATCACTTTCCCCCTAACCTTTGAGAGGGTGAATATCCAGACACAGTTAAGAGAAAACAATACCTGGGAGACCCCACAGTTTAGCAGCCTCTTAGGCTATTGCCCTCCAGGGGTGGGCAGCCTTTGAGAACAAGTGTCATTTCACTTCCTACATCTCAGAGGCTGAAAGGTTACACCAAGGTAACTGCGAGAGACTTAATAAATATGTACTAGGCATGTGCTACGTCCCTATAAAAGTTAATGACAAGGAAAGAGGCTTATGAGAACACTTACTAATTTTTACAGTTGCCTCCAATGAATTATAGCCTAATTTCCATCCATGTTCATTTCACAAACAATTTACAATGGAAAGTGTTTATCTTTCTTTTTAAAGGTAACTTCCACAGAGGGGAAAATTACTTAGAAAGGTGTGAGAGGAGAGAAAGGGGCAATACATTCTCAAGAGAGAAAATAGCCTTCTCCAAAACATAAATAAGCAAGCAAAGAAAGGTGTTCAAGGGAGAACACATACTTGAAGATCAAGCCGAGAAAGTATTTGTCTTGGAGAGAATGTTTTAGTAAATCTACAGATAAGTTTAATTCCCTACTAGCAAAATCCATCACCATTTCTAGAAAGGTATTCACTATTTTTAGTAATCCACAATGTATACTAATTGCACAAATTTTTCAAATTTAAACTATAGACTCAGAATTCTATTTATACTCTATTTGAGGGGAAACAAAGTACTTCATTTATTTATTTATTTATTTATTTATTTATTTATTTATTTATTTTGTTTTTGGGCCACACCCGGTGATGCTCAGGGGTTACTCCTGGCTATTCGCTCAGAAGTCACTCCTGGCAGGCACGGGGAACCATATGGGGAACCGGGGGATCGAACCACGGTCCGTCCTAGGTTAGCGCAGGCAAGGCAGGCACCTTACCTCCAGCGCCACTGCCTGGCCCCCAAAGTACTTTATTAAAAAAAAAAAAAAACTGACGTGCCTTCACAAACAGCTTTTGCCCAAGTGCTAAAAGAGCCTTCTGGCATATACAAAATGGATCTCCGCACTGTTGATGCCAAGAATTGAGAGAATTTTAAAAAATAGCCACAATTTACCTCGTGGACAAATATAACGCTGTAGTTATATTCCCCAAAATTAAATATGATTTAAAACTAATTTTTGTTGTTCTAGCAACAAAAATACATCCTTACATAAAAACGTGAGACGTTTTTTCCTCCCACAGTTAAGGTTGCCATTTTTCCATCGCTGTCTTCCTTTGGTGTGTACTTAAGGACATGACAGTCTTGCACCTGCAAAAAGCAACAATAAAATACTAAGTATGTGTCAAGTTTTACGTAATCGTTACATACCAGTCACACAGAGGTTGTAAGATAAGTAGGGATTGCCTAAAGAAAAGATTTCATTGTTTCTGGAAGACCACAACTCCAGAAATAATCTTTCAGAGACATGTCTAGAACATATAGGTAACATGCAGAAAGTGCTCCCAACTATGTCACAAAATGAGTACTAGTATGGAAAATATGCACATACCCACTGCCCATGTTTAGAAGAAGCCTTGGGGTCTCTTTCCAATCACCTCTTCAGTTCCTACAGCCCTAAGGCAGCCATTTTTCCAGTGGAGAAGAGATAGGTGGTGTTTGCTTCATAGACTCAGAGGTGGGGAGAGCTTTTTTTTTTTTTGGTTTTTGGGTCACACCCGGCAGTGCTCAGGGGTTACTCCTGGCTCCATGCTCAGAAATTGCTCCTGGCAGGCACGGGGGAACCATATGGGGCACCGGGATTCGAACCGATGACCTTTTGCATGAAAGGCAAACGCCTTACCTCCATGCTATCTCCCGGGCACCGTGGAGAGCTTAACAGAACAGATTTCCATGGACTGAATCTCAATTGGAACTTTTCTTTATAAGTATCTCCATGAATGTATTGTCTACTACTATAGTTTAATGTAGCCTGCTTTAAATTTCCTATAATCAAGCCTGCCAGGGGTGATTTCTGAGCACAGAGCCAGAAGTAACCCCTGGCCAGGTGTGACAGGTGTGACAGGTGTGACACCCCTCCCGGCAAAATAAATAAATAACAGTGCTCTGAATAATGGGTCACAGAGTGTTTCCTCCAACACCCTGAGTATTCTAAGGAAGGTTAAAATCATACGAAGAGGGGACCACAGCACAGGACTAGAGGACAGTACAATCAGTGGGGTAGGGGAGAAAGTTTGGAGGAAGAAAACAGATAGGAAGGGGGCACAAAAAGAAAAATGCTTAGAAATACTGAACTTGACTACAAAATTCACCTGTCTCAACTTTAGTGCCAAAGTGGTCGCACTAATTTACAGTCTGACTAACTACTTCTGAGTGGTCCCAGAGTTCCTCTGAGTTTTTGAAACTATAACTCTATCTTTGTTTATTCAAATCAGATCAATAAAAATATACTAGACACTTACTTAAAGGCCTAGGCCTACAGAGCCTCTTAGCTTAGAACCTGGACTATATCTATGTAGTTAGCATCACCTGTTTAAGATTAGGCCCCAGAGGAAAAAAAAAAACAAGCTGTGAAAAGTGATTCTCAAGGAATGATGATCTCCTAACCTTTATCGATGATTTTCCTATGATAATAATGATAAAGACAACAGCAGTTAATATTTATTGGACATGCCACGCTATTTTAGGTTTTAAGTGCATGGTAGCTCTGCTCGATTTCAATCCTCACAATAACCCGAGGTATGTCATTGATTATTTATAAAGCATAATTCTCTCCTTTATAGAGGAGGTACCCATTCCCTGTTCTCACAAGTAGGAAGAGGCAGAACCAGGTCATCAAGTGTGGTCTTATTTTTAGAGCTCACATTAAGTGTACTTTATTTCACAGATGAAAATGCATCTCCTGTGGACAAGAGAGCTAAATTCAGAGTTAGTAAAGAGATCATTATAATCTGAAGTTGAAATAACTTCACAAACAATGAGATTTTTTTCCCCAATTATGATTTGAACTAATTCTTTGATAAGTGAGGTCACAATATTTTTCATTTTGGGAGGGAAGGAGGTGGAAGGGAAGTTGGAGGTCACACCCAGCAGGACTCAAGAGTTTTTCCTGGCTCTGTACTCAGGAGTGAAGCCTGGCAGTGCTTAGGTTGGAATCATTATTGAGCTCATTATTGTGATGGATGGACTTCAGGCAAAGGTAAGTGCTTTACCTCCAGACTATCTCTCTCAAAACCTTTTCTCTTTTTTTTTTTTGCTTTTGGGCCATACCCAGTGATGTTCAGGGGTTACGCCTGGCTATGCACTCAGAAATCGCTCCTGGCTTGGGGGACCATATGGGAAGCTAGGGGATCAAAAGGTGGTCAGTCCTAGGTTAGCGCTGGCAAGGCAGATGCCTTACTGCTGGTGCCACGGCTCTGGCCCGAAAGTTGTTTTTTTTTTTTTTAATTCTCTGGTTGTCCTAACACCAGTATTACGATAGTCGCCACTTAGGTTAGAATGAGAATATTCATTAAAATCACATTAACTTAACTTTTTTTTTTCTCTGGTTTTTGGGTCACACCTGGCAGCATTCAGGGGCTACTCCTGGCTCTGCGCTCAGATATTCCTCCTGGCAGGCTTGGGGGACCACATGGAATGGCATGCATGGCAAAGGCCCTACTGCTGTGCTATCACTATCACCCCATCCCCCTTTTATTGTTTTTGGGTGAACTCAACTTCTTACAAAGTATTTATGCTTCACGCTACCCTATTCTTGTGTGGGTTTTCAGCCACAACCGGTAGTGTTCAGAACTGACTTGGGGCCTATGCTCAACAAATGTTGTGCCAGGAATTGAATCAGGGTTGTAGCCAAAGTTGCCACACCTATACCTCCTGATCATCTTTCCTGCCAAAAGCTCCCCTACTTTCCATCAGACAGTTGCATTTTACGATATAAACACTGCCAGTTTAGATTGTACAAACTGCTGACAAGTATGTACAAGAATTAGGCATTCAATTTCCTTCTTACCTGAAGCAATGTGGCCACATGCCTCTGGCCATCTTTGGTCCACAAAGGTATCATGCCCAGTTTCAGAGCAATGAGCCCTACTCTGGAGGAACCTGATAATGAAAAACAAATCATTGTACATACAAAGTTTTATGACATTTGCCAACATTAGTGACTTCTTATGAAACTGTGATTTTTAATGTAAGGAGCAGGCAGAGAAAAACATGCTAATAAATTCATAAAGTAGTGAAACACAATTGTTTCTTCTGGATGTGCAGGTCTTAACAATTCCCAGCCTACTATATACGGATACTCAAAAATCTTGGTCAAAATAAACAGGATGAGGACAGGAATATTACAATGGGTAGGGCATCTACCTTGTGTGTGACTGACCCCAAGTGTTTTTTTTTTTAATTTTCTTATTTCTTGTCTTTTAACACCATGGTTACTAGGCTGTTCATAATATAGTTTCCCTCTATCCACAGAAAAAGTTGCTTAAGAGTGAGCTACAGTCATACAACGTACAACTTTCACCAGTGCACATTTCCCACCACCAATGTCCCCAGTTTCCCTTGTACCTCCCAGCCTCCCTCTTCTACCTGCCCCTGGGGCATTTTACTTCTCTTCTTGGTTCTCTCTTTTTTATTTTTTTTAATACTGCAGTTTACTAAGGGGTTCCATATATATCAATTTAACTCCTTAGCATACAGATCTTCCCCAGAGTGATCAGTTCCAACCACCACTATCATTGAGGACCATTCACTACCTTAACTGCATTCACCACTTTTTGTGGCAAGTCTCTTTCAATAGATTGGTTCCCCTGATCCTCATCTCTATTGTCTTGGGTATTATCACCATAATATCTATTATTTTTTTATACTTCAAAAACGAGTAATATTATTCTATCTCTCCTTTACACTCTGACTAATTTCACTCAGCATAATAATCTCCATATCCATTCATGTATAAGCAAATTTCATGACTTCATTTTCCTAACAGCTGTATAATATTTCATTGTGAAGATGTACCGATTTCTTTAGCCACTCATTTGTTCTTGGGCACATGGGAAGTTTCCAGATTCTGCCAGGAGTAATTTCTACCAGGAGCAACTCCTTAGCACCTCTGGGTGTGGCCCCAAAACAAAACAAATAAACAAAAACCAGGATAGGGCTGAGAGAGAGCACTGTGAGCAGAGTAATTGCCTTGCACAAAGCCAAAGTAGGTTTGATCCCTGGTACCCCATATGGTCCCCAAGTCCTCCAGAAGTCTGGGTACAGGACCAGAAGTAACCCAAGTACCGTTGGGTGTGGTCCAAAACCAAAAAAAAAAACCCCAACAAAAAACAAGATACATCAGAGAACCCTCTAAGAAAACTGGAAATTTTTGGTTTTAAAATAATAGCACAAATAGAGGGTACGTTATTCCACCATTATGCTTTGCTTTCTTGGCATTAATTCTTATCCAACAACATTGACTAGGGACCATTTATCTCTCAATCTAAGAAGTCAGTTCGGACTACAGAGATGATATAAATGGTCTGTTGCTAAAACACATCTGTAGCCATCATAAAGTTAGATTTGCTCATGAATCAATAAAGCATTGCACTGAGACCTTTTGTCCAAGTTTGAGTTGACTATCACAATAAGCCCTGACCAGAGACCAAAGAACTTAATAGGAAGACCTTATTCTTCTTGGTCTGGCCCACTGGAGGTTCAGCAC